>JAODUO010005036.1:0-7500 GCA_025642075.2 Ridgeia piscesae
TGCGTACGGTGCGGTGCGGTGCGGTGCGGTGTAGGTGCGGTGCGGTGCGTGCGGTGCGGTGCGGTGCGGTGCGGTGCGGTGCGGTGCGGTGGTGCGTATATGTATATTTGGTCGATGAGTTTATTTTCGGTGCAGGTGCGTGCGGTGCGGTGCAGGATGCTGGTGCGGTGTGTCGTTAGTGCTACGGTGCTTGATTTCCGTGCTTTTGAAACTGCAGGTGAACTAGTGCTATGGTGCATATATATATATTATATATGATATAGTATATGCATATATTAGTGTAGTGGGTATATATTAGACACACCACACACCACACTGCCACAGCACACCAAGCCAACCCCCACACACGACACCACACACACACACACGTACACACACACACACACGTACACGTACACACAAACGACACAGTCACACACACACAACACACACACAACAACACACACACAACACACACACACACACACACACACACACACACACACACACACACACACACACACACACACACACACACACACACACAACACACACACACACACACACACACACACACACACACACACACACACACACACACACACACACACACACACACATACACACAATTCATTGCGTTGTTGTCGTGGGATGGACGTATAACCAGTTGAACTTGTATTGTTATCCGGATTGTAGTGCGTATCGCCAGGTGTGAGGTGATTTGGTACTTAAACAAGGACAGACAGTTGAAGGAAGGTATCGGATGTTTCGCTATGTTGTGTATGTGTCCTTTGTCACGCAGTCGCGCGCCAATCCCTACACGTTGCCGCAATAAACGCTGACCACTGAATCTCAGGTGTACAGCCAGCTAGTGGCAGTTGGACTACTAGTACTGAAGATAAATGGAAATTCATGAATATTCTAAAGAAAACACACGAACCTTGGCACATAGTAATAACTTACAAATACAGAGATAATGTTATTTGGAACCCACGGCATCTCTAAATTTATTATGAACGCCCGTGGCAGCCATTTGACCGTCAAAATATGTTTTTAAATAAATCAATATACGTATATAGCGCCAACTTCTAGTTGAAAGTATTCAAAGGCGCTTTACACGTAGATGTAGTAGATATCACTTAAAAATAATTACTTCAACTTTTTTAATTACATTTTCCCATATCTTATAAAAAATATGTTTCCCGGGGGGGGGCAATTTCAAACATTTTATCGTTGACCTGGTCGGACATGCATATCTACATTGTTAAAGATGGCGGCCGTCAAGACTAATATCGCCACATCTTATGAAGCGTTCCACGTACAGCTCTTTTGTTGATGTCAGAAAAGCGTTATATGAACTGCGATTTAATAATTCGCCATTTTATAAAATGGCGGCTGTCAACACGAATGTTGTCCATACCTATCAAATGCATCACTCGGAGCTGTCATGTTTGTGTCAAAATGTATGTTTACGGAGAATTGTTTTTTTTTTTAATTTTGTCATAGTCACCATCGTATTTGTAAAGATGGTGGCAGACAAAACTAATAATAATAATAAGCAGAAGATTTATAACTCCGTAGCTGCGGGTTATCCTGTTCGAAGACGCTGTAAAACAAACAATTGCACTAAAACAAGATCATAAAAACATGTTATTATTATTACCATTATTATTACATTTATAAAACACAATACAATTTGATGTACAAAATAACATATCAAAATAAATAAAATGTAATATGCACTCATCAAAACATTAAAAAGTCCAATCGAGCGACAAAATTAAACAGTCAGAGTTCAAGCGTAAAAAGATTTGTTTCAATAGGTGAGTAATATCATTATATCTAGGTGAGTAATACCCCTATATCTAGGTGAGTAATATTTTTATTTCAAGGTGAGTAATACTTGTATATCTAGATGAATAATACTTCTATATCTAGGTGAGAAATACCCTTATATCTAGGTGAGTAATATTTCTATATCAAGGTGAGTAAAACTTTTATATCTAGGTGAGTAATACTTCTATATCTAGGTGAGTAATACTTCTATATCAGGTGAGTAATACCCATATTGTCACGTGTATTCACTAAAGTGGCAATGCCGTTCAGTGCTCGCGTTTACGTACTCGCTTAATGACTGAATCTTTAACTTCTGTCCCAAAACGACGTGAGTTTGGATACATGTATCCGAGTTTAGAGACGAATACCAACACCACGAGACGCGGCCTGGCAGTCGTCACCAGAGCTGCTGTGTACACGGCCAAGTACAAGATTATGTCCAAATAAGTGTCACGACATACGTCACGATTGATCGGAGTGAAGGCCCTTTGACATATGATCAGGTTGTGTTGACATGTTTACGAAGGCCGTTAGTGGTAGGGGATGAACCATTGATATATTGGGCAAGAACGTGTAAACACCCAACGACTGAATTTCTATTATTATACATATATATGCCAATATCGTGTAACTGAATATAATTATTAATGAGGATCACTCTGTTATTCGTGATCAATCGACGACGAATTAGGAAACATATGTTAAACTATTTAACAGCAGTATTGACAGAACTACCTTTACTTTGTACAAAATGTTAAGAATAAGTACGACCACTCATCTCGAAACTACTTAAGTAAAAGTATATTGAAATAAGCTTACATGAGTGATAGGTCAACGTCACTTTCAAAAGTAGGAAAGCAAAAGTACAAGTCAACGGTTTAATTTCAACATTAAAACAGGCGCAACAAACATGCGACACAACATTTATTACATTACTTTACACTACCCATAACCCACTAACAGTCACAAACATAAATAACTACTTTGTATGCAAATACGATTGCGACTGCGAATCGCCATGATTGCGTGCTATTAATAGTATATACGTTAATAAGGCGATACGATACCCCGACGATCTAGTTGCTAGTACACATACCCACCACTGTCTATTACCAGGTACTCATTTATTCAGGTGAATGAACTGGAGCAATGTAAAGCGAAATAAACTTGCCCAAGGTTTTATTACCGCAGCACATGATTCGAACCTGGGTTCTCTTAGTCGGGAATCCCAATCTCTACCCCTGAGCCATTGCCTAGTGCCACATAACCTAAGTCATTATCTCTGCCCATCTCAGCATATGCCTCAGAAGGGGGACACACATATATTTAAAAAGTTGGATTTTGGACAAGTAAAGTCATCATTAGATAAGCAGTGTGTTCATTATGTACTTGCCATAATATTATAGATGTGTTCGATTATAGCTGACAGTGATGGCCTCAAGAAACACTGGTCTTTGGTTATTGTGCCAAGAGGTGTTACTGTTTCTCCAGTACAGTGCTCGGCAAATTCTGGACACTTTACTGCCATCTCTTCCTGTTCTGTCCTTAGGTAAATTAAGCAACGTCAGGGAGGTGGTAAATTTATTGTACGCATGTATGTGTGCATGAAGTATGACAGACATGTAACATATCCAACGTTTATAACCTCTAGCTTCCAATACATTCTTAACGTGATCCACTTTTGTGATCTTGCCCATTTCTTCTGTCCCCAGGTGTTCTGTCCTGTAGATGACTATTCTAACAATTGACCGGTTGTCTCTAGGTGATGCTTCGATTCACAGTTCAGGCAATAGTCAGTGTATGTTGCTTCCCAGGCCGAAGTGTTATGGCGCTTTTTTTTTTTTATATATATATATATATATATATATATATATATATATAGAGAGAGAGAGAGAGAGAGAGAGAGAGAGAGAGAGAGAGAGAGAGAAAGAGAAAGAGACAATAAAACACGTTTCTTGAGAGGTAAATATGTGCAGTATCTAAATCCAAAAAATCGCGCGAAACGTGAGCAATTTGTCAACCTCTGTCTAATGAACACACACACGCACACACGCGTGCATGTGTGCATGTGTTTTGTGCAGTCACTGGTTAACGGCTTTTCATGGTATATCAGAAAACAATAATATGATACTGCTGATGTACATTGACGTTGCTCAAGATAACAAGGTAGTCATAGTTATCAGTACACCTTTTCCTGACAACGTTCGAGGCATATTTGTTACTGTTGTTTTTTGTTGGTGTCAACAAACGACTGAATTTAATTTATAATAACATTTCGTTATCGAGAAATACCGTCTCATTTCTAACAATTGTATTTTTTGCTTCATCAGCAGATCTCAATAAATGTAGATTGTTGAGTCAATGAAGTTTCGAGATGTTTACGAGGGAAAGTCATACCAGAATACTAAAAATAAACTAGTGACTGTGATACAGCCACAACTAGCTAGGAGTGACTGCGTTTTGGTCCACACAGGTGTTAAGAGGAGCACGGCCATGCTCCTCTTAACACCTGTGTGATCCAAAACGGTTAATCACTCATCAGTGTCGACAGCCGCGTATGCGGTTAACCTTTATATACGGGACGGATACTGGCGTTGATAACTAAAGTCGCCACGGCTACGATGGCTGCAACGGCATGACGACTTCGGCGACAGTTACCGAAAATACGCATATTGACAAAGAAAGAGAACTTCTGAGAAGATGACGAGGTTTGGGTTCTACGCCAGCTGTGTGTTGGTCGCATCGCTGCTGAATGTTATCCATCGACCGTGCAGCGCTGAACGAAGTGAGTAATATGAATGAATGAATGAATGAATGAATGAATGAATGAATGAATGAATGAATGAATGAATGAATGAATGAATGAATGAATGAATGAATGAATGAATGAATGAATGAATGAATGAATGAATGAATGAATGAATGAATGAATGAATGAATGAATGAATGAATGAATGAATGAGCGAATGGATGAATGAGTGAGTGAGTGAGTGAGTGATTGAATGAGAGAAAGATGGATGGGTGGATGGGTGGATGAATGGATGTATGAATGAACGTTTTGTTCGTATATCTCCCAATGTATCAGAATTGACTACTTTGCCGTAGTATGTATCGAATGGCATTCTTTGTATAGTCAATTGCACAGTTCCAGTTTAGATAAGAACAAGCAGTTGGGAGATGTGTATTACTAAGGTAATTATAAATATTTCTGTGACTTGTCTATCGAAATATATTAATAGAATGCCATCATTGCTATTCGCCGTTCAGGTCGCAATCTATTTGTTCACAAAGTAGTTATTTAATTTTCATGTCATTGGGTTATGGATTGTGTAATACTGAAATTACAACGTTGAATTGTACTTTTACCTTTTCTCTTACTTCAAGTACTTTTGACAGTTACTTTTTACTAAAGTACGGTCTTTTAATGTACTTTAAGTTAAGTCGTTTTGAGATGTGTTACTTAATATTTTACTGAAATACAAGGCAAATTAAGTCATGTATATATGTTGTTGTTTTATAGAACATATAAATTAGTATTATGTAAAGAATGTTGTTATTTTTATATATATATATATATATATATATATATATATATATAATAAAACAACTATCTTTCATAATATCCTTATGATAATATTTAAATTCAAATAAAGTAACATTTAGAAATTGAGAACAAACTTTGATCATCACAACATTTTGGTTTGTAGACGAATCGGTACCAGCAAATTGTGCAGAGATACAGAATGGCGGTGCAAACACCGATGGCATCTATACCGTCTACCCTACAGACCAGCCACTGCCAGTCTACTGTGACCTGACCACACGCGACGGTGGATGGACGGTATATATATATATATATATATATATATATATATATATATATATATAATATACGCACGCACGCACGCACACACGCACGCACGCACGCACACACACACACACAAACACACAGTAGCCCATAATGGACGTCGTGGAATGTTTGATTGTATCCACTGATAGCATACGTAATTAACATGAGTCCATAAATAGTAGACCGTCAGCGAAATGTGGTAACACGATCCATGCACCTATCGATTTACGATCATCAATATTTGGACAACTACCGTCACGAGTGATGACTAAACGGTGTCCCCCTTAGTCAACTTAATCCCAATAGTGCTCGCAAGTCTCGTCTGCCGCCATGTTGTTTTATGCTATTTTACCTTTTTCATTCACGTATGGGCGTAACTGCCACAGCAGAAACCTCCGTCGTAAAGTGTGTAGATTTCCCGCAACAACAAAGCTCACATTGAAGATGAGACCTATTATACAGATGAGTTCAAATTATTTGCATATTGCAATAAGTTTGACTTCGAATACGTTTACAGACAACGAGGTGTGACCCAGTTGTGTGTAGTCTCGCTAAGTATCGCTCAAAAAGAACTAGAAACGAGAAGCACTTGCGTGCCCTAATTCGCTTTAGAAAACCACCACCGCCAGACAGGAACACACGCATAGATGGTTTGAATAAGTAACACATTTTGAGCAACTAACTGCATTTAATAACAATATCAGTATGCCACATGGCGTTGTCTAGATAAAGATCTGTACATTGGATCAACTGCAAACTATTAAGTTAACAGAGCTGATATATAATTCATGTTAAAATGCATTTAAAAATGGCAAGTAAATAAAATCAATAATGTAACACATTACTAACAATAATAGAATGCAGTAGTTCTGCAGCATACATGAAGCTGTCTGTACTGTAATCCTGCAAATTGTGTTGTTTTTCTTTCGCGAATCGAACGTACAGGGATCTAACTACCTTAATCATTATCATTATCCAATGTTGGTTGCCGTTCTGTCCACCATAACGTTTATTACCAGACTGCTACTTCGCAAGGTCAATGCAGTGTTAAAACATTTGGTTGTTTAGTCTAGTCATTTCAAACTAGTAGTTGCCTTGGAAATTACATTAGATGTGTCCTGTGTTTTCTATCGTCGCAGTCGGCCCGTTTAACACGATTGAATCATGACAACTAAGGCGAAATCATTATACAGTATAACAAACTAGTTTTAATATATAGTCTAACCATGTATCGTTGGCAAGCAGGCGTGTTCTAAGTGTACAGCAAATTTCGGCTGTCATTTGTTTAAAATGCCCGTCCTTGATATCGATTCGTCTTCCAAGCCAGTAAAGAGTAATCGCCGTAGAGGCTACATTGACGTATTGAAGTGATTATATGTGTGAAACACTCACTCAGGTTACGTATTATGGAGGACACACTCCTAGGGTTGTGTAAATAATACATACTTATAATTATATTTGATTAACATTAATAATAATTTAATAACTTTATAACTATCGCGTTCCTTTGACATTGGTATACTCCAGGCAGATTCATGTTCTACTCTTATACAACAATTGTGTTATACTATTATACTCTTAAATGCAGATCGGCTGAATGGCGTATTTCTCATAAGCTATTTAGTCCTACGTTTTATGGAATACGATTTAATACAAATCAATCTTGCGAAAGGTGGCTACATTTCCAGATAAAACCGACATTTCTTATAGTCATTGTATTCATGTAACAATTGAAAGTGTAGTAGACTCAATTTAAGAAGTTTCGCTTTCTGTTTGGTCTGACCTCGCACGGTGCTCCACAGGTGTTTCAACGACGTTTTGACGGATCCGTGGAC
>JAODUO010005037.1:0-10512 GCA_025642075.2 Ridgeia piscesae
CATACTTCTTTTTATATTGATTCATATTTTATGTAAAATAATAGTATTTAAACTTTGCAAGGGTTTACTTCCTGCTTCTAAATACAATTATTTACAATTAAATACAATTTAATCCATTGATTAGTTTTTACATTAAATTACTGCATCCACCTTGGTTAATTTGTTTCTTTGATTGTATCCACAACTTCTATATAGGGAATCAATAAATGTTCGATTTGTTAAAAGTTAGTCTAGACTGTTTCCATCTGTTACAGGACCACCGTTACCATAACAACGTCTATCCAGGCCGACGTCACAGCAGTCGCTGCCAGAGTGTCGACAGCGGTCCTGACGCCAGCATTTACTCTGTTGACACCGTCATGTCAACACTCGAATCGTCTGCCGGCAGCCGATTGGACGATGTGTTCGTCGACCCCTCCAAAGGCAGCGCGAGGTTCTATTCGGTCGCACCGTCCAACAGTCTGGACATGGTCCCCGAGGAAATGTCACTGCTCAACCACCAGCCACCAGGTGGCGCTGTTGAAGGTGCTGCGCGGTCACAGCCTTGCAGTGACGGTGACAGGAAAATGGCGGAGGTTAATGACAGGTTGTTGGAGCAGAACGGAGACATCGATGACAGTATGCTCGAGTCAGCCGCGGTGCACAACTTGCAGATGTTGTTGCAAGCAAACAACAACAATGCCAGCGGCATGCCTGGCCGGCCACCGAAAGGGGGCAAACCGCTATTACCATCAGGAACGGCGCCGTCGTCATCGTCGAGAACGCGGGAGTCGAGGGAGAACTCTGTCCAATCAGACGACGGCGTTGTGCCAGCCATCAGTCCGTACTGTCAGGTTGGCGATGTGCCAAACGGTAACGCGACTGGCACAGCGCTCTCTAATGGCGGCTATGTGCATCACGGGTCTGCGCTGATCGCCGGTGGCGTCGACAACCGAAACAACGCAAATAATAACAATAATGTGCACCTAGGTGGCGCTAGTTTACACAGCAGCGAGGGCGACAGCATAAATGCGCCGTTCCTCACAACGGACGAGTCAGATGGCTCCGCTACGACAGACGGAGAGCCACCTAGTGGGCCTAGTGAAAAGACCCCCACACCTGTATACAACAGTGGAGCCGGTGTCAATCAGACTGAGGACAGTGTAGGTAATGGACACGTCCTCGATGACACGGGGACGAAACATCATTCCGACTCGCAACCGAGACTAAAGACTGGCGGTTATGTGACAGAGGTACCATTGCCCGGTACGCCACCTAGTGGTAACACATTGAGGCCAGTGCCTGCGGCCGGTGGCTATGTGACATTAGACGATGTGACCGTGCAATCCGACCCTGAATCTGACAGTGACACGTCATCGTCATCAGGAATTGGTGACACTGCTCCGTCGCCACAATGCATTGCCCCACTGCCATGTAGAGATAGTTATAGCAGTGTCGACTCAGACGACCGAGACGTGGATCTGGTTAAATGTACTAGTCCAACAGTGGCGCCACCTGGTGCCAACACACAGTGCAAAGACAATCCCAGCGGCGCGCCTGTTGTGTCGGATTATTTCAAGGAAAATCATATCCCGTTTGACAGTCAAGAAAGTTGTCCCCATCAATCATCAGGGCCACCTAGTGAGCATGACAGCCTGCTGGGCAACAGTGACCACGATAACGCCGCACTGACACCACTGCGGAGTCCACAGCGTGGACCCAACGGGACCTGTGGCAAGGCCTATCAGGACCCAGGTTACACACAGGTGGTTGACCCAGATCGTTGGCCACGTGCATCCCATAATATGCCCTCAGGTTATGTGACGTTGCCACCAATTCTGCAAAATGGCATCACTGGCGCAACTGCATCCTGAGGTGACGCAGACGTCCTGTGGGTAATCTCTGTCACAATGTATTCCGTAAACTAGACACACACAAATACTGATCTCACTGGCTTTCAATGTTGTCATCATCTCATCTGCGTCATCAGTCGACAAAGTGTAACTAATATCGAACGTCGTCATCAAGTACCATTCCGTACACATGTGTAACTGTCTATGTGTACTTGATATTTCCAGATGGCACAAGGCTCCCACTTGGTAGCTGCGTGTGATTGGTCAACAAAGGTGCAATAGCATGCAAGTGTGTATCTCATTGGCAGTCGAGCTGGTATGGATATATCAGTTTAAAAGAACTCAGGTCTGGGATATGACTACGATGATGTCCTCCATGGAAATGTATCGTCCATGACTAATTATGTAAATTATGTAAATGAGAACAATTTAACTTTGAGTGGGTCATGGAACTTTAGGTGAATGAAAAACAGATTGTATAAGAAAAGGACACTTGATACCATTCAAAGATATGGTTTTGAGTGGGTGAATCTTAATAGAAGTTTGCCAATTCCATCATATGACATCTCATCATATCTTAAATCTAAAGTGAGATATATTTGGCAAATTTTTTTATGAAGGAAATACTTTTTATATTTAATTGGTCAATATTGTCAGTTTTTTATGAACAAACAGCTGAATTCTTGTCCAGTTGACAGTGTTTGCAATGAGATTTGCGTCAGCAGTCATTTCAGTATGTATGTTGGCTTGGTTGATATTTTATCCAATATAATATTGCACGCTGGTCTGTGTCTTTTCACTGAATAGATTAGGTGTATATGTGGAAATACTGGAGTACTGATTAATATTGTTCAACTTTCAAGAGTGATACTAGAAACAATGATTTCTAATTGGTTTAATCATGATAGCAAAATCTAAATATTTGTATTTCGAGAGCTACTCTACCGCATATGCTTCTATGACTTGGCATGGTAATTTATTATTATAATGTACAGTTCACTGTAATTCGGATGTAAAGGATATTTGATGCATTTTAACTAGTTTAAGTTAACATAAATACTCTATTTAAAGGTGCCCCATCATTAAAGCCATCCATCATCTGTTCACATGACTTCCCTTTGCATGGTTTGTTGCAGGGTAAACGTTGTTTAAAACTGCACCTAACAGTTGACATAGTCTTGATGACTTCATCCAACCAATATTGTAATACTAATTGTAGCTGCGGCTGCAAATACAGGATTGATGATAAATCAAGTTCCTTCTGTCTATTCTCGAAGGCTATAATGTGAGGCAGGATTTGTGTAGGATATTTTTCTAAAATTGTTTTTTGCTCCACGGTTGCCTTTTGTTGTTGATGTGTCATTCCTGTAAGGTCCATGGACATCCATGACAGTAATTTGAGGAAAATGTCAATAACTTTCACAAATTGATGCAGTTCAGTACAATTTCCCTGGCAGTGTCGTTGTTTTCTAATCAGCGTTTGTCACGATTACAATTCATGCATGTTAATACCCCACAGCCAGGGTACGGTAGACAGCTACTGCCAGACTGCATTATGGGACATATCATGTGATTAAATCTGTGCTACGGAAGGGGTTTAGGATGTGAGACGGTGATCGAGCCTTGTGTGATGCAGATTTGACTTGGGTTTTTTGTACTATTGTAGACGAAGTGAAACTTAATCCGGTGGTGTCGTATCTGCACGTGATTTGGTATTGTGTGAATGCCCCTAAATGTGATTGTGATTTCAGGTTCAACTATAGGTAGTCATGTACATGTATGTATGTGTGTATGCATGTATGAATGTATGTATGTACATATATAATATAATTGTATGACGTCGTCATGAGTGTACATATCAATTCATGTCAAATCCACTCCATTTGATCATCATAAACAATGACGATAATTCCTCTCCACCTACACCATCAGCTTCTTTGTTAAAGCACTGGAAATGCTATGGTAACTAGAAGACCTCAATGTATTACTCTGTACTGCTACCAAACATGCGTCGGTGTTCTTGCATGTCGTTAGTCCTGCTCTTTCAAAAATTTCTTCCTAATCTTTAGTCAAAAAACTGTGTGACACACAGTTCTGTAAGTTACATGATCGACTTTTGTAGATTGTCTTCACTGGTCCTGTTTATGTGCTAACGTTGCCACATTTTTGTACAGTTCTCTGTAATTTATTTTCACAGTCCCATTGCAGCCTATTCACTCCCCGTGCAATTGTTTTAAAGGCATTTAATAGTTATTTACTCTGTTCCCACCTATGTTTACCATGTTCCCATCTGTTTACCCCTTTCCCATCTATGTTTACCTCAGTCCTGTCTACCTCTCATTTGTTGTGTCTCAGTTATAGAGCAAGAGGTTTACAAGTTACCCTCTTTGTTCTGTGGTGGTCCCTTCCCCTATTTCTGTTGCTGTCGTAATTATATTTGACAGTATACTTGTTGTACCAGTTCGCTGTGACATGGCACATGTATTTTGTTATATCTGTACCTTAAGGCAATGTACAGTTGTTGTTATTGGGTGAAACTTTTGACACTTAGGAGTTATGTAATTAAGAAATAGCAGTTTGTTTTGCTGTGGTAAATTGACCTTTCATCCTATTTTCCTATCAAATAAAAAGGTAAAATTATTGATAAAGTTTAGATGTTTCTTTTTGTTTATGGGATGTTGTGACACTGAAGTTGTTAGATATTAGAAACTTGTTTTGGTTAAACAATTATAGCCACAAAAAATGTGTTACCAACTATTGTGATTTGTTACATGACTTATATCTGAATGTTTTTTAATAATTGTTTAAACAAAGCGGTTTTATAAAACTTAAATATGTAAATTATTGACATGATAATAACTCATCCTGTGAGAATCTGTGTACATTGCCTTTAATGTAACACCTCTCTGTGTCTTCCTCTATGCCTCATATCATCTCGCTCAAAAAATTCCATTTTACCTTGAGTTTTGTGCAGCTATTTGCAATTGCTACAGCTTTCAAGGATGGTCACATGATTTTGCAGAGTCCCCAAAACGTGTATCATTTTACTTGGCCAGACATCCATTTTGGTCATCATTGTCTTTTGTGAGGGAAATAAATTGTGACGGTGGCTCCACCAGTTGAGTGGAACACATTGATGCTGTTGTAGATATCGAAACTAGCCAATGTGGAGGGTGTGTAATATCAGTTGAATTTGTTTTGGAAACTTACAAATGGCTCATCATGTATTCATGGAGTGATTGGTGCTTTGAACCAGTACAAAATATAAAACTTTTGTGAATCTGCGATCTTATGTGACCATCCTGTATTGTTAGTTTGTAGGTCAAACATGGTGTGATTTATGAGTTAATGATTGAAATCAAACCAACTGTGGCCCACAGTTACTATAAGCACTGAAGGGCCACACTATCAAACTGTACATTAGAACATGAGTGATTATCTAGGCAGTGAGCAATTAATGTATTCGGTGCTACTGAGCGAGGTAAACTGCCGTGTGTCATGTAATATGTGCTACTTGCATGAGATGATGCTACGACAAAAGGGTAAATGAGGATGTTAGTTGTGGTAATATTAATTTTGTTAGGTTAAAACCTGTCGGTTGAAAAACAGTTGGTCTTCTGTGAATAGGCAGACTTTGAACTTGGTATGCTACTGATTGTGAGTTTGTCTGTGTTAATGCGCATTAGTGTTGTCTGTGTTAATGCGCATCAGTGTGTTGGGCCTGACAGCTGCATTATGTGTGGTCTGCAGCAACAATACAGGGTAGTTCAACTTTGTGGAATACTTGAAGGGTACTTCAGCTAGTGTGATTGAAAGCACCACTTTCTATTAACCCAAGACTGCACTTCTTCACTGGTAGAGTCAGACAAACAGTTATTTCTATGGTGGACCACACCTGTGGAATGCCCTTATATTTAATAATTATTTCCCCAAGTTAACACATTCTTCAATTGAAATTGGGAGTTTTTATTAGACAAGTACCACACTGCGGGTTTATGTTCAACTTGTCGCTGTAACAGGTTTGTGACAAACGTTTGTTGTTTTATCCTTGCGTGAAATGATTGCGGTGTGTCAGTGAAATATTGCGTTTTTATGATATCGTAAGAAAACAGGTGACTTAGTTTTGTGTGTGAAGCTTGTGTTGATGTTGTCAGACTTGCGGTGATTCTGCATGTTCGGTTTTGTCTTGTATATACACGTGTATGTGGTTACAAACCACAAATCGTTTGCCCAATGTTCAGTATAATATTATGTTGATGTCCCCACCTCGTGTCTGGGTGTCAAATCTTCAGAATTCATTCAATGCGGAATTGCCAATATTCCATGTGGCTAACGTATAGAAATACCCCTGTGTGGGATGACCTGCTTTAGGCGACATCTTTCTCGGTTCCCGTTGTCCATCTTTTCAAGGTTGTTTGACCTCCATTGGTGAACGCGTCCCTGAAGATTGCTTTTGCTGGGTTGAATGTGTGGTCGCTGAAGAGTGTGTGTAAATGTTTATATGTTATCCTATACAGTGGACCATGGTTAATTTGAACACTGGTTCCAAGTGTGTGTGTATATATGTGTGCGTGCGTGCATGCATACGTGTATTTGTAGCAATAATTTTTCGGGTAAATGATGGGGTATGTTATTTGTGTTTGGAAATTCCTTTCACATGAAATAATATCCAAATGCTCATATCAAGGGCAGGCTTAAGGCGGTCACACATTTGCAAAGTACCAACATATGTAGGCATGACATTGGATTGGTTGCCACAACATATCATAGTTAACATAAAGTTTCACGTATAGCCAGGTGTGTGAAACGCGTTGTCGCGCATACATTTTTCCGGTCGTTAAAAACGTTCCGGTTGACGTTTCTGCGCAGGCGCAATAAGTGTGTGTCCAGCGAAACAACAAAGCATTTTCGGTATAAATGCCACGAGCTGTTCGTTAACTTTCCTATTATGATTACTGTGAAGAGTTTCTTAAAATGTCGTTCAATGCAATAAAATATGACGCTTTTTATAAATCACCGTCACGAATTATGGTGCACTAGAGTCACGTGATTTATGCTTGCTCTTAAAATATGCCTAAAAAATTGTTTGCCTCATGTTAATTTGCGACAGAAAAATTTGCTGAGAGGTTATATACATCCTAACAAACAACCCGTAATATTTATACCATAAATGCTTTGTTTTTTCGCTGCACATTGATGTTTTTAATTTTCGCGCATGCGCAGAAACGCAACGGCCTTTAACGCCAGAAAAATGTAAGCGCTACAGCGTTAATGCAAATAACCATTTTGGTTCATACAAATTTCAAGTGCCATGCCACATATTCATAATGGAATAGATGAGGGCTTTTGAACCAGTGTTAAACATGTAATATATTTTGTAACTTTGCATAGTTACGATACCACCCCCAGCAAGATTCCACTGTAATTTGTTTTCTGATGTGGCAGGTTTTTCCATGTTCTGTTCAGGAGGTAATAGATATGATTTAAGACTTCCAAGGACATCTCTGTCTCGCCATTTTCGTGGATGATTACGAGAGTATTTTCCCAGGCACAGGTGCACTGACAATGATATTGTACGACAAGTGTTGAGTGTTATATGTATATGTATGACACCATTTTCTATTATGTACGTCTATTTTATTTGTAATAAAGATATGTTAAAATTAAGCCGTGTTGAAATTTTTTAGTGAATTAAAAATCCTTAGTGTTAGTAATGAATAAGGCTTTATTTATACAAAATATTGTATTTTATTTGAACTATGTATGTGTATACATAATAGGATCTCATATGAATGTTGTTTTCATGAAACTAAAAATAATTTCATAGATGCAGCAGATAATATCTACATAGATGCAATAGATAATATCTACATAACATAATTTATTTAGAACATGGACAAATTAATTCCACACAAATTAATTTACAACTCCATCTCCATATAAAATTAATTTGTAGCACACATAATATATATATTGCATACACTTGTATATTAAAGAGCCAAGTCGTCTTCATTCTTAACTCTATATTAGCAATATAAAAGCTTTCTTTGAATTGTGTTTGCATCATTAATAACTAACAATTCATATTTTGCATAGTAGAACTACCAGTGTGTGTATGACTCCACATCATTCCTGGATTCACTAGACAACTGAACCATAATACTCATTACTAACCAGTAACCAACTTACTAATCACAATCTCGGCAAATATTGCTACATGTATACAGCTAACGTTATACATAATATAATATATATTACCTGCCTCAGGTCTTTAAAAATATATAATCAATATACACTTTATCTAATCTTACAGTAACCATGGCAATGCATACAGTAATTCATGCACATTTTGCAAATATGGAAACTGCAAAAAGATGCATATGTTGGTCCCTCAATAGACTGGTCAAAATAACAAGTTACAATGTACTTGGTCAGTCATTACTGACAATAGAATATATGTAAACATGCACATTCTGTCTAAAAATAGCCTAACACGCTACATACAGTAATCAATAAAAATGACTTGCTCAGCATTGACAAGATTCTAACAATCTTGCTGAGGGAAACAATGTAAAACCTTTGAAAGCATCTCTTAATAAACATTGCAGAACGAGTCCCCACAATTTGATTTTAAGACGCTCCATTTAAATGCACCTATACTGATTAACTTCAGGAGCTTACCATGCTTACTAAAACACCAACTACCTGAATGAGACACCACTGCTGTAGGAAGACACTGATTATAACTAGCAGAAGTCCCATTTGTTGGTGATAACAACACACACTTGGTCAACGCATAAATAAACCGTTTTGATTGTGCAGTCAATATTAGATTAATTGCGTATAAATTGAACATACACGTACAAAAAGAGATTTCTCCAACAAGTGGATGTCCGTGTAACATGCATAGAAATGTGCCAGATTGTTACTGGAAAACAGAAAGTCACCTATAAGTTAATTAACAAAACAACTGGCAGTAGATAATGAATTAAACATGAACATTTAGGAGGATTGGTCACAAACTTAGAACGCCCACATCAGTACCCTAACCTACAAGAAACCCTGATAAGAAGGAAACGGACAAAGGCCCAGAAACAGCAGGCCATAAGACATAGACACCAAGTGAAAAACACGAGTTGCTGGTAAACATGGGTATGTAACAGAGACTCTACTGAGTACGAGAGAGAACACTGTCGGTGGCCCATGCTCCCAGCAAGCCAATGGACACACTTAAATAATAAAATAGCCATTATTAAGTATTTCTTGCCATTATGTAAAGATTTGTTTACCTGCTGTGTGGCGTACCAAGATGTGGTTATCAGATGTGTGAAATATGAGACGAAGGACATCATCGTACATGCGAGACGAGAAAAATGCATAAGGACATGATTGGGAAAGGAACAATACACAAGACGGCAAAAAGAAAAGTCCACCATCACTAAATCTATCCTCACATACTACGTAACCATAGACAGCAATATAAGAACCTAGGGGGGGGGGTGAACTTGGCAACATAAGCAACATAAGCAGAGGACGTGGAAAGCAGCAATGCAAAAACAGAAACCAGTCAACCATGATGAGAGAAACTACAAGTTGTCAAGTATATATGATCATGATCATTGATGATATCATCTGATCAGATGTCACTGCATACAACGACGTCATCTGACTAGACGTCACACATACCGATTCTTGATCAGAGATGAAAGCTCGTACAACATAAATCTTTCGATAGGTCAAGATTTCCACTCAATAAAACTGAAGAATGTTCAGTATGTAAGACACCAGACGACTGAGACGGGAAACATACAGAGCCTCAACAGAACAGTTTGTGTCACGAGAAACACAGACGCCAGTTTTCTGTCTTACTTCAGCTTTCTTGGCAGCATCACATGCTTGTAAAGATCCTTGCCAAATGACTCGTAGAAACCAAAAGTCATTGTCTTGTCTGTCACGCGAACATGGCCGAATCCGCCGAGAGATAGTTTCTTTGCCCAGTGGAACTTGAGTTGATCGGGTGGGAGGTCTCCCGCATGCCTCATCGATGTATCAATGAAGTTAGCGGCCCCAGACACGAAATAGTTCACCGTTGACCAACTATTCTCCCTCTCCAGGTGCTGCAAATAGAACAAACCAGCGTTCATGAGACACTAATAAATTAACAAATACCAATTACATGTTAAGCAAACTTAAATTACATAAACACAGTAATGTGCTCACTATTAGCCGAGTGCAGTGTTCTTGCAATTGTTAGGTTTCATTTGTTATGTGCAAATGACGTTTTATATTTTGAACCAATGATTTACCCCATAAAACATGAGACGCTTGTCATTTATTGGGGTATACTGAAAATATGTACGTCTTAGGTCCTATTTATGGGGTCCTAAATAAGATTAATATTTGAAAGTTTGATGTCCGGTCTGCAAGCTGGACATTAACATTCCTGCATATTAGATTTCACAAACACACACATATACCACACACACAAACACACACATACACACAAACACACACACACACAAGCTTGACTATAGTTAGATTATTATTTTAATTTGTTTATATATTAATATTAATCTATGGTAAGATACTAGGGCAGTAATCAGACAAGCTGTGACCTTTGACCTCACCTGCAGGTTGTGGTCATGTCCACTGAAGTAGGCGGTCACTCGATTCTTGTGCA
>JAODUO010005046.1:0-19490 GCA_025642075.2 Ridgeia piscesae
CTTCTTCGTATAGTCCGGCTAAGGCCAGCTAGAATAGCACTACTGACCCTCCAGCAGGTGCCGCCTACGGCCAACAAGAATAGCAACCCATTAGCGTCACTAATAACCTGCAGCCACTAGTCCAGCTATCTACGACTTATTGTGTCCTGCTTCCTATAGTGCTTTCATATCTCTGCTTCAAAATATATCCTTGCGATTCTTAAAAGGGGGTTTTTAAGTTGTTTTCATAAATCCGCCTGGAGGCGCTGTGCGCAGAGAAAAATAAAAATGGCGTGTTTGTTATGGATTATCTAAATCGGATCATTTAACGGATGCAGAAGATTGGTTTAAAATTTACCGCAAAGAAAAACGATTGGGTCCAAAGGGGCGATAAACCCGAAAAGAAAACCCGGGGAAGCTAAATACAACAAAAAAAAGCGGGTGTCCGGGGGCGGTGCAAAATGGTTGATGCGGTAAAATTTTCCTGTCTGAAAGGGCGAACTCGGCCGGCGGATCTTTGATAAAGGGTAAATATTAAGTTGTTTTTATTTTATTCTTAAATAATTATCCTGGGTCCGGTCGTAATGACGTTTATTATATAAAGGAAATATGATGTTATTGGAACCTTCCGCCTTGGGCCACCCGGGTGACCTCGGCCGGGCGGTTCAACTTTGATAATATTTCACTTATTACTTTTTTGATTTTTGTTAAGACTTGGTGGGGTTTATCATTTAACATAAATTGTATTGAATAGTTCCAATGAAATTAAATGAATCAGGTCCCACAATTGTGCAGGGTGTCAATTGTGGAAAAAAAAAAAGTTCATACCTTGCTGTTTTTTTGCACCCCCCAGGTGTGGACACCCATCACATTTGTAATAACAGCAGCTATATTGATTCATATATCATGATCTAAATGCACCGCCTACACAGCAATGGCAGGCAGTTACGATTATTTTATTTGAACATAAACTGCAGGGGTTTTTTCTCATATTTTGCATGTGTCTTAGGGGAAAAAAAAGAAAAATTTTTGGGAAATAAAAAAAAGGAAATGTGTCAGAATTCATGCTTTGTGAAATTTGTTCATTCAAATAATAATCCATGTTTGCAATGATTCATATAAAACATTTCTTAATGTTCGATTTTTTATTACAGGTGGACTGTTGAAAAGTCAGATTTGAAATTCTCTGCTTCGAGCAACTGGTGCTTCGGAATATATTGATTGAAGTCGAACCCTACAGATGATATTAATGGATAAATATCTTTCCTGCAGTCAGATAATTTTTGCTTCATCTCAGTGTCTTTGTCAACGTTCAATAATAGTGATATTAATTATATCATTAGTGGCAGCTGAACAAAATAATAGTTCATCTTCTTACGTGGAAATTACTTTATATGAATAGTAATTCTGCTAAGTGATGACTGATTATTTTTCATTTGACATGATTTGTTCATGAAAGCTTTCTTAGTTCAATTAGATCAGCAGATAAGAGTATATGATTGCCTGGACAACTTTTCCGTAAATGAGATGCATTGACTGACATTTTCTCTGGTTATCCATTATGAGATGACAGCAAATATGTGAAATAGAGGACTGGGTTACAATGCATTTAGAAGTTTCAGACAAGATCATTATCTTTTGACGCCTTCAAGATCAGTTCATCAGTCAATATGACCTCAATAGACTTTGCGGCAAGTACCCTAATTCATTTATTTCAGAAGATCTCAAATAGTGATCTCAGAAATCAGTTCTAATGCTGCGTTGCAGTTGCAAAAGTTCGTGTTCGATAAACAGTTGATAATATCTCATCATTACATTTGGTGCTTTATTCTTAAAAAGAAAATTTTACAATGGTTTGAAATGGGTTCTCTTTGTCTTTTCAATTCAGGCTTGAATTCATAATACAGTCATCCATATGTCTTTCATATCTACTTTTTATGATTACACCAGGTTCGGATGATAATCTGCTCACGGCAAAGTTTATGGTTGAGGATCTTTGCTCAAGTTGGCGGGAGTCTTCATCTGATACAAAGCCTGCGCCCCAAACCACCTAATCAGGACAAAGTTCCCTGTCTTCGCTTGGAGAGCAGCACGAGGGATATCAAAGACTTGACTAATGTACAAAACGATTGAGCCATGCAGCACGCAGATCTTCCTTACTCGGTTTTGGCACATTTGCCCCGATCAAGCAACCCCTGTTGGTACAGTGATTAGTGGCAGTGTAACTTTTCCCATCACCACATGGATTATGTGGCTCATCAGCATGGGTAGACGGTTATGTCGGACTTGTGTTCTGTTGCGCAATCTCCAGTTTAATCATTGTTTCTCGAAGATGACATCTGTGTTAACAGGGATGCCTGGGACAGGACGTGGCCGATAGTTCCCCGCAAGAGCAGATAACATCAATCGTGATTTCATTCCTACAATGAATATAGTGCTTGCATTAACTGATTAGTATTTAGACAACTTTGCAACGTTTTTCTACATGATTATAAACATGTACTAATTTTTGGTAATTTCATTTGATAATCATATAAGAAGTCATTGTTTTAGTATTAATATTATTAAGTCAATATATGTTATTAAAAATGACATATTACAGTGATGAATTATCTCATTCCACTTCTGATTGACGTTTTTGAACCATAATCTTAATGTTTTGCTTTATCTCATATATTAATCATTGTCATGGTGAGCAAACAGTATATCTATTATGATGTAATCGTTAGCTATTTTTAGATGCTTTGTTTAGTCGATAGTATTTGTGTTGTTATTTTATTTTTACAAAATAAAACAGAGGTTTGTTAAATTATACAAGAATAATAATATATTCTAAAGTTACTTACCTTTAATGAAAACAATTTACTGCAGCTGTGTTTTAATCTTTCATAAATACTGATTCAGTTCATTAATTCTTTTACCTAGATTAAATATTCCAAGACTAACAGAGCTTGAAATCTTCAAATTAGTATTGTTTCTTTATTTTAGCACTTTCAGAGCATATTACACCGCGAAATGAGAGAAAGACCAATGAAAGCCAAAGGATTCGTGCTACGGCTTTCATCGCAGAAAGTCCTGTAAAAGTCGCTGCAATGGATTTTATTATAATGCGTACGTGTCAAATTCTGCGTCAGCTGGGCTAAATAACTCTGTTGGGCCTCCACCTATTCGGTGCTGTACGGAGTACCGTGAACTTAAAATACACTGAGAAAATCTTCTTGACCAACTGCAGCCGGCTTCAGCGCGATGGATACTTCTGGGCCATCACCGGAATTCGTCGCTATCTTAACTTCCTCCTTTCCAATTGCCAGCGAAAGTATCCCTTAACGTATGGATACTAATGATGAGATGACGATATGTTTTCTTCGCAAACAAAGACGTAGTAATTGGGGTACATATCTTATGGTGAAAACATTTATCTGGTTTATCACTGCTAAGTTTTTGAAAATTTGAAACTACAATAGCCTATTAATGAAATACAGCGAATAATTTTTAATATCACAATCAAGTGTGCTCAGTTTTCGCTGCTGTTTATCATAAGGAGAAATAAAACTCAGAAACGCTTTTCAGAATTCACAATATCACTGCCAGAACAATAATCAGGTCTTGCAGTGGATAACAGACGATATTAAAAGCGCAAACAAACATCCGGGAATGTTGTGTTGCGGATAGAGCACAAGTGGTTGATGAGGATTCACGCCAAAGCGATGTTGCGACGCGCTGATGATGGATTCTGCAGACAATCGCTGATTGCTTAGCCGTACTAAACAGTCATATTACCAGCTCTCAGAAGGGTGGAACTAGATGCGCTGGAAGAAGTGGCGGATTAATCTGTAAAGTACATGTTCGAAAACTGCAGATAAATTAAGTAAAATAAGCGTTATAGATGTGTTCTCTTTCGTACAATTGAAACATAACAAATGCATCTCAAACATATGGAAGGCATATAAATCTTAATAAAATAGGCTGGTTGGTTTTCAAGCATCTCAGCCGCTCCAGACACACGCCAGTGTTTCTTGCCACGCTCATCTGGTTCTTTTGGTCACCAACATATAGCGAAAACGCTAGCTGGCTCATATTAATCATCGTCAACACCCTTCATCTTTAATGTAGCCATACTGTTCCATAAACCAGATAAATATTTATTATCTGCTCTGCGGGCGTTAGTCATTACCACCAGACGCTTGCTACTAGACAAAGTGTGAAAAACAGCAGCAATCACAAGCTGGTCATCGCCACGATGACATATTAATAACGCCATAGGACGTATGTGTTTCCAGGATTCTTTCGCGGTTGTTGGAGTTTTCTTCAACAAAAATGAAAAGTGAACGCCTTCTGAGTACTATTGCTAAAGTTCTTCTTGAATCAAGATATCTTGTGTGGGTTAGCGAAGCCGTCCACAAACGCGTGCGGGGTATCGTCTTGGTCACTCTTTGCCGTAACCGGACGATGCCGCAAAAACAAAGTTTGACAATCATCGTGGGCCTCGGGGCATCGAAGCACTACGTCTTAACCTTATCGATGATGCGAGAAATTGCGTACGATGATGATGGCGAGGCAAGGGTCTGGCGGTCAACGTTTGCCTCACGCAACAAACTTTAAAAAGCGTTTACGTGACAGCGACGTCTGCAAAAAACATTAAATACGAAAAAGTGAAATAATACCGCCGATCTGCAGTCGTTGAAATTATTTCAGCCTGCCAGTCTGTGTTGAGCTTTCAGCGGTTTGATTAAAATCTGCGTAGAACAAATCGTGATAGCCCTGCAGTTTAAGAAGGAGACGGCCGCAGTTCTGGCGGCGACGCGTTAGATCTTCGTAATCAACCTGTCGGTGATTATATTACGTAAATGCTTTTGAGCAGGTTGCGAAATTGAACGAAGCTGCCTGTCTGCTGCTTAAAGCGGAAGACTCCCAGTTGTTGTGCCGTAGGCAAGCGTACTGACGTCGCAGGAAGCTGACCGGCCTCAGCAAGACCTGAAATGCCGGCATGATACAGCGAACTGCGAAGCCTGAAAACTGTCGCCGCTCGCTCAAAGATTAGATGAGTTAGGCGTTAGTGGTTGCTGAGTTCAAACTTTAAAGTCCCGATTCATGATAAACTGCTGGCGTTACAAAAAATTGAGCGTTGGAAGGTGTTTATCGCGCCTATTAAAGTGTATGACGATACATGGGTTAGACACGGCCAGCGCAGGCGGGCTGCTGTTAAGCAACAACCGACGCAGAGGTGATGTTCGCGGGCAAGCCACTCAAGCGTAGTGTGTTGATCGCTGGAGTAGCCTGGTGGCGTTGAAACTGGCGTTGCTGCGTGAAGTGCAATCACAAATGTGTATTAACACTAGAAATGCGAAGGGACATTCAGTGGTGGAAGGAATTTATGCATTCTTTCAATGGCATGTTGCTTATTATAAATAAGGGTCCAGATATTATTGTACATACAGATGCATGCGATGTAGGGGCACGCAGTTACTGCGAGGGCGACTATTTTTACTGTAACTGGTCGGTAGCTCCGGTTGTGTTAGCAGCTCAAAAATGGGGGCCGTTGTGGGCCAACAAACCCGTCATAGTTTTGTCAGACAACAGTACAACAGAAGCGTGTATTAATCGTGGTTCATCACGCAGCGTTCTGCTAATGAAATATCTCAGACATATCTTTTGGCTGTCAGTTGTGTTTAACTTCCGCTTGAAAGCGGTCCATGTTCTAGGAGAAGATAATGTCTTAGCAGATATAATATCTGGGCTGCATGAACCCGAGGCTAGGCAATATCTGACTATATTGTTAGTACTGTCACCATTATCGTGGCACATGTCCTATAATGGGTTTTTGTATATTCTGGACAGGTCCTCGGTTTCTGGACTCGCTAGATGACAAGGTCCGTTGGCTACAAGAACAGGTCTTTGCCCCAGTTCGCGCCATACGTATGCTTCTCAACGTAAGCTGTATCAACACTTCTGTATATTAGGGGGCATTAACCCAGTACCATTGACACACGACAACGCTTGTCAATATATAGCATTTTTGTCTCAAAAATTGGCTTACACTTCTATTAAGCAATACATAAATGTTGTTCGTATAATGCATCTGGAAGCAGGTCATGCAAACCCTTTTCAGTGCTCTTGGCACATAGACATAGGTACAAAAAGAGTATTAGGGGTCGCACATAAACAGAAGCGGCCCATAACTCCAGTTGTTTAAGCAGATATACTTCACCTTACCACTGGAGGTAACCTTTTGGGCAGCTTGCTTAGTAGCGTTTTTCTCCTTCTTTCGGAAATCCAATCTTTTGGTAAAAAGCATTACGTCTTTTGACTCAAATTTACACTTATGTCGCCGAGATGCTACTTTTTCTGAGGACGGCGTAAGCTTAGCTGTGCGGTGGTCAAAGACAATCCAGTACCGGCAGCGCATATTGCACATTCCTCTTCCTCGTACCCCAGGCTCCCCCCTGTGTCCAGCACAGATACTAATCCTTGCGCTAAGGCTGTGTAATTCTCCACCATCAGCCCCACTCTTCACTTACCCGCCATGGCTGGCTGCCATTGACAGTGCAAGTCTTCCAGGATAAGCTTCACAAATACTTGGGAAAGTTGAATTTAAATCCCTCAGATAACTCAGGGCATAGTTTTCGCCTTGCCTTGGAATGTGGGCTTCCATCAGAAGTCATCAAGGTCCAGGGGGACTGGGCTAGTAATGCCTATGAGAACTATATTAATCCCTCATGGGAAATGCGCAAACACCTTGCAGCTACTCTAGGGAGATATATACAGTAATACAGTTTGCATTGTTATGTGGCGATTGTCTGTATACTTGCACATGTATGGTGATTATTTGAACATGTGGTTATTGAATAACGTTAAAACAATGCAGATCTACAAGTTCACCCACAACCCTGTCTTACTCTTATTTGTTCACTAACCTGACCAAGTGTCAGGGCGATTTATTGCTAACAGACTGATTAATGTGTAATTTGTTATGTGCTTAATGCATAATTTGTAATGTGTTAAATAATTTGTTAACTTTTTTATTACAATGTCCTCTGTTCTTTATTTTAACATGTAACACATGTGTAGTCTTAACCAATGTTGTCGCTTGATTTTTAATAATAAAAAATTTGTAATAATAATGGTTCTTATTTCTTTGTGTTTTTCAGGCCAGCAGTTGGAGAAGTGACTGACGGGGATGCGGGACCGATATGCCAAAGTCAGCTATGAAATCAAGCAGAAGTCTGGGGCCAGTGCTGCGAAGATTACGGCCTGCAACCAATACACCAAAAGAGAAATTAGCCTTCCTGAAGCCCTATATCTCCAGGCACAAGGGGACGACTGCAGGTGTAAGTGTACAATCTGTTATAATTATAGGCGGACGTTTATGTTAGTGCAGCTGCAGAAGCAACAGCCGTTATACCAAAAAGTAAACAATATAAAAACATGTAATGATATTGTAATGTATAATGAATTAATTAATTAAAGTAATTAAAAATGCAATAAAATGTATCAATATATATTAAATTACAATAAATATGTCCTATATATTTTACAATATTAAGCCATAACTGTGAAAAAGATAAAAGCATCTAACAATTTACTGAAATGATTATAATGGATGTTTGTCATGCAGTGATACACAACATTAATTTTTATGTCATACTTTATTTATATATTGAAAAATTTTGTTTCTTGCAGCTTGGTGAGACAGTAGAGGAGCCCCCAGTGGATGAGGGTAGTGATGAGGGCAGCACACCAGGCAGTCCTCTCGGTCCCACACCACCACGCACAGAGGCAGATCCTGCGGAGCTCTCGCTGGAGGTTCTTGCCAGACCGTCCACCTCCGACAGGATAGGCAAGGGGACCAAGGGCAAGGGGAAGGGAAGGTAAATATCAAACACGTCACTCATGACAATAATGTAGAATCATTTATTATCATTAATTGACATAATGTACATAATTAACAAAGAGACATCTGAAACATGTAAAAAATGTAAAATCATATCATTAACTTCATGTACATAATTAATCAACTGTAATGTTTATACTTATATTGCTTTTCTCCTGCAGGCAGTTTGCAAGGCCAAGGACTCCCCCGATACATTGCGGGCGTCAACAGAGGAAGTCATGGGCCTCCTGAAGCATGCAGTGGATAGACCCACCCCCAACCCAGCTGAAGCCTTTGGCCAGTACCTGGAAGCCCGTATCTACAGATATACACCCGCAACTGTTGAGTTCTTGGCGGCGTGAGGTTAGTACATGACCCTGTCTCCTTTAAAAATCCATTATCAATTCGATAACTTTTGCTCCTCGCGTTTGAGACTAATTTCACGAAAAAGCAAACCTACGAAGTGTCCCCCGTGACATGCTAATTTGTGTATGCATATATGTGCCTTCGCTTTTATGAAATAAACAGAAAACTCAGAAAAAATAAAAAGCTTCAGTAGTGAATTGTTGAACCACACATCTGAGTTATCGTGACATCCAGAAAAGACTGTAGCTTGAAAATCTCTCTGAGCGAAAAGGAACGGTGAGATCGACCTTTGAACCGTCCATGCTGTGCCTTGAATCCTCGATTGTCGCGAATGCAAGCTTTTTACTAGAGTCGCAATTTCCCCGTTGTATTGCCGTTTTTTGTTCAATGATGGGACGCCCGCGTATGTATGCGACCGAACCGGCAAGGAAACGGGGAAGTGCACAAAAAGATGCAGAAAGACGGAAACAACGGCCGTGCGCAGACGTGTATTTGGTAAAAGTTATAGACTTGTGGAATCAAACGAAATGTATGACCGGCATTACAAGGGGGCCCCCATTACAAGTGACATAGAGTTCGCCAAATGTCTTTTGGACAGGTTGGTACTCTGTTATTACTCGGCTTCAACCATTTTCACATTGTTTTAATATTCCGTGTGCCAGCTGACAAAAATATTTGTTTTGCTATTAAATTAGTCGACGGTATTAAGGTCATTCTGAGTGAACGCAATCAAATTTCCAGAAATTGGTTGCTGTCATTTCTTATATTTTTGAATAGATCAGTAATACAGTATGGTTTGCCTTTGGAAAGATTAGCAAGAATCCAAAATTTGAGCGTTCTAACTTAAATAGTTTTCAAGTTATGGCAGTTTGACATTTGACAGCATGCTAAAAATAAATAATTGTATTCACATTTAACTAGTCAATATATTCTGCAATCTTGAGCCTGTGTCAGTGAAATTGTGTGGAGTTGATCTATATAATATAGAAATTACATAACTAGAATTAGAACATAAATACAGAGTGCGGTTAACGTGCAGCAAGTTGATAAAAACATGATTTATTCAAAATATCACTCACGACAGGGTTTTCAGACCCTGATTGGGAGCAGATGATCTGACGAATATGGCAGGTCTGGTTGCCTTAATTATGAATCTGTACATATGCAAAGATGGTATGTTATTATATTTCTTAAAATATGACCAACTTCCGACCCAAACATTTCGATGAGGCATACCATGGGGGTAGCTTGTATTGTCACAAAACCTTTTCTAGGTGTAAGCTCATTCCAATAACTTAAATAACTAGTAAGTCTCAATATCCTTCCGAGCTTCCTTCACAACAAAAATGGCATACGTCTGGGTGCCCCAATTTGTAAAATAAATTGCTCGTGATATACGAGAGGGTTTTCAGCCATAGATTGCAAGCTAAATATGGATGGTTCAATGAACTGTTGTGTCAGTTTGATATCTATGCATAACATTGTGTATTATCAATATGATATGCCTGACTGTCATAATTAGGAATCTGCACATACCCAAACATGCTACAGTTTATATTTCTTAAAAATTTGAAAACTTCTGACCCTAAAAGGTCAATGTGGATTAGAAGATATTGTTATGAAACATTTACCAGGCATAAACCAAACCAAACACATAAAAAACAAGTAACTCTCAAAATCCTTCTATGCTTCCTTCTCAAGAAGAATGAGGACCCATTGGTACCCAAAACTTATCAATAAATCACTTGGGAGCGAGTTTTCAAGCACTGATTTTGAGTTAAACATACGTGTTGTTGGTAATATTTATAAATATTAGATATCTATGCATATCGGTATACATTTTCAGGGAGTTTTGCATGTCTGATTGTCTTATTTATGAATTTGTACATATTAAATTTGGTATAGATCTGTTTACGAGGCATAAAGCAAACATAACACAAATATCAAGTAAATTTATAAAAATACAAATATAAGTTGTATCAATTGTAATTTAGTGACAGTTCTACCATGGGTACATTTTCAATTTATGTCACAGTACTTACATGGACATGTGTACTGCTTTTACCCAGTGATGGGTCCGCTGCCCAGTATACAAATGTCAAGAATTTTGCCAATATTCGTCACCTCAGTGATGACTTTGGACTGGATTGCGAATGGAATTTCTTTGTGACCAGCCATGGTAAAAACATATTTGATTGATTTTTAACCATTCTTATTTGGGTACACTTAACACAGCTTTTGTCAAACTTTAAATTTTATTTTGTATTTCATTTGCAATTCACTTTTCCAGCTGATTTTCCATACATGTATTCTTCAATATTTGTGCATATATAAATTATAAAATTTATGTTGTTGCAGAATCCCCTATGATGACAACCCAATGTGATTAGAAGCAGTTGATCCAGCTGATAGAACCTATCAATTTGAAGATGACACACTAGAAGAGATTCGCCGGTAAATAATATGGTGTGCGTGCGTGCGTGCGTGCGTGCGTGCGTGCGTGCGTGCGTGCGTGCGTGCGTGCGTGCGTGCGTGCGTGCGTGCGTGCGTGTGTATGTGTTACAAGTATTTTTTGTATGCAAAACTATGGTACAAAATTGTAACTTTTGTCATGGCTTAAAGGTAAATGTAAGTTCTTATATAGCGCAGTATCCAATCTTTAGGATTGCTCAAAGCACTTTTTACACTTTACTCCCTGGCAGAGCTGTTCAATCGAAGACCAACTTGGCTTCGTGGCAATTTCACGAAGACTACTTGTACACAAATATTCATTACTGTTTATAGCCAGGTACTCATTCATACAACTCAGTGAACTGGATCAATGTAGTGTTAAAAAACTTGCCCAGTGTTTCACATGGCAGCACAGGATTCGAACCCAGGTCCTCTTATTCGAGAGTCCGATGCTCTACCCCTGAACCATTGCGCTAATACTAGCAACCTTTGTTGATGACCAATATTAAAGAAAAACTGTTAGTCTTACAGAGTGGTACATTTCGTCATGAAATCTCAGTAGTAGGCCTACAGTGCAGTTGTGAGGAACACTAAGTAGGTTTTCACAGCACTTCACAGTCTTTATGGCATTAAAATGAACTTATTTTAGTAACAGTTTATTCTAATATTATTTTACATAAAACCACTTACAACCTGTTATGGTGCTGTGCAAATTAACAAACACAATTTGGCTGTGTTTCTTGTTATCTCGTATGGATAACAAGAGAAAATGTCATTTAAGTGATTGTAGTGATAACCTCTGCAGTTATTAATTAAGACTCACAAAACTACATTTCATTCAATATTACAAATTCACTATTCAGGGCTGTATAGTCCAAAGGACCTCAGGACCTCTCGAGCCATTGTTGATGATTAAATGTCCAGTATTGCTCAGTGGTTTGGTTATGTTTTATTTCAGATGCCGCATAGACTTTGCACTCTGCAGCCTGTTACTACATGTGAACTTGTGCATGACATCGATAACAAGATCGGAAGACGTCACTGGCAAACCATGCTGCATTGTGTATGAAGAATGCCTTTTGGAGCTTGCCAGAATGAAGGTAATCACTGGTTTTTGATATTCATAAAATATCATGATGACAAAAGTAACTGCATTTTTAAGATGTTTCTTAAAAACTATTATATTTTATATAATGGCAAAAAAGATGTTATGCTGGTTTTGATTAATTACGTTTATGATGGTGTAACTGTGGTGTATATTGGTTAATTATATGTTGCCATATTAACGTTACACACATAGAAATTAATATTATGGAAATTATACATTGAAATACCCATTACATCATACACTATTGGTATCAACTGCATTCTGATTGGACAGGCTGAGTGCAGTGGAATACATAACTCTATCTTTTATAGAAAGCACTAATTAATGCCCACCTATGTCACTGCATTCACACAATTTTGCTGTGTTTGTGGTCATCTCATATGAATAACCAGAGAAAGATATGCCAACTAGGTGATTATGGTGAAGAAACATTTAATTCATAATTACAAACTTACAACATAGTCAAAATTATTCATTATTAGCCCATTCAAATTATGTGTAATCATTATTTCTCACAGTCGTCTATTTGTGTAGATGGATGGATTATGCAAAGTCAAAGGCTCCCCTATGACTTGAAAATAAAACGAGTTGGAACTGCTGTGGGTGAGTAACACTAATTCTTTGTACTAATCAGTTCTACTGGTAAAACAATTATTACAATTGTTGTTACATACACAGCTATGGACTCTTGTAATGTTTAACAAAATTAAACCCTTAAGCAGTAAAGCATTATATATGTTAATATGCATGTAAACTGCCTGCTTAGGTTTATATTATGAATTTGAGTACCCCTGGTAATCTGCCAGTGGATATTTTTGTGCCCCCTAGAATCGATTTCTGAACCTGCCCCTGCGTATGGTAGTTTATTTGTCTGCATGAGGATTTTGCAGTAATGGGTGTCCTTGATAAATTGTATATTGTTGGAATTGCATATGGACTAAAGTAAAGACAACATAAAATAAAACTAGTTTATTGACATTTTTTGACGAGACTGACTACAAAATAATGGCAAGCACAATACAAGCACAACTACACGTAAAAACAGGTAAAACACCGCACATGATATATGTATTTATTTTTAATATCACATGCACATCAGAAGAAAAAAAGCAGTAATACAATATTATAACTCATAACGCACGCATATTACCGAAACATGTTGTAAATAGCTTATTTGTACAGCACTAGAACATAAATGGATGTTTTATTAAATATATTTCTCTTGACAAGTTTGCATATAAGTCTCATTTTGTCTTGAATGGCAGACTGATCTGACAATTGTTTTATAAATGACATGTCCAAAATATTTACAATGTGATAAAGTTTAACTGGTTAACTCCTGAAGTAATTTTGTTAGAAAGATTTGACTTTCTAGATACAAAGTATATATGCATACTATATACACATAATGTGTACATAATAAATAATAATAATAACAAATAAAGTACAATAAGTTAACTATAATTATGAGGAAAAGAATGTAATATGTTATATAAAATAAACAACTATAAATATGACTTTGTTGGTGTTTACAACACACAGAAAAGTGATTAAACTAGTCAGGGTCCTCGCCATGTGGCTGAGAGTTACATGCGCAATCACTATATGTTTACATGTTTACTCACCTGTATGAAGAGTACCGGCTACAGATAGTGGTGGATACTTTTACTTTATATAGTTGGTCTTTGCATAATAATTTAAGTGTACCTGAATGCTTCCTACATTAGTCGATATGTTGTTTGATTTAACAGGTCTTAGTAAAGTGTAACATGTATGGCATGTAGAGTTTACAACATGAATTCCAAATACCAAACAATTGTATTGTTGACTTTTGCTAAATGTATCATCACATAAGATATCATAAATGTCAGAGCCATGTTAATTGTCACTTTGTTTCTTGTCTAGGTAGATGTGGATGCACAGCAAAATGTCAGGAACCTGGTATGCAGTACCATTAAAGAGAATGAACTCACACAGTAATGCCATCAATATGCAAGCCGATGTAATTCACCAAAGAATGCTGAACCTGTCTTATAGAGTCGAGAGAGGGTGACGGAAGGCTCATGCCATTTGCCAGACCATGGCACCCACCGTTCTACCATTGACTGCTAAGCTAGTCAGACATCACCATATTTGCATGTCAAGCAACCTGCATTCCATGTTGGTCTCTATTCAGTCTGGGTAACTGACTGGCCTGGACGTCAGTGCACACACCATCGGTACTGGGGAGTCTCACGGATGCAACACACAACTGAGATGATTCGGTTGATATGAATTCACGACATTTAATCTGCAGCATCTTGCACAGCCCATGGTTGTGGAATCTTGTCCGGGGTCTTGTGTAGTATAGCTTATTAACTTGTGTGGACATAGTGGTGCTAAGCACACTAGTTCACTGTTCAGTTTCCTGTTGAGTGTTGACCTGAAAAGAAAAGCATATATTGAAATTCAGTAAACAAAAACTGGCATCATGATATTAGAGTTGTCATTATGGAGTGTTCATTGCCATAATCAATAAATATACAGCTGTATAACATAATATTTCATGTATGACCTAAAGCATTCCACAAAAAAGGCATCAACAAATATTTGGCTACAGCAGTTGGGTTGATATCTAAGCAGGGCTGTAATTTATTAGGTGTGTATTGTCATTACCTGAAATTAAAACTACCCTGCTATATTTAATTATAGGGATGCCATATCTTAGATATTATTATATAATTATTTGAATACCCCCAAGCATAGCCATTCATATTTTATTTTCAATATACAATTTTGTTTCAGGGTTTGTCATGTAGTAACTCCTTCATAATAAATTATGTTATATTTGACATTTTCTGGCTCAGCCGAAGGTTGTATCCATGTCAAAATGAATGTTGGAAGTGACAAAATAAGGTGTTATTGTGATGCCAACAGTATATTTCCTTCACCAAATATTCCAACATATCATGCATGTCTACCTTCTTCAAAATGAATAATTGATTTATAAATTAATTTCTGAGTTATCGATGTATGCTGAATACTTTCTTTAAGGTGTTGAACGAAGTCTGTGTGGACACACTTGGTATAATATGCATTATACAACTGCAAAGGTTATCCTAGTTTTCCATGTGCAATATATTATGAAGATGTTAATGAAAGCAAGTGTGTATTGAAATGGGCATATTAAAATGATTTGAAAATGTATACATTGTTGATTGTTAAAATGTGTAATTCACTTGGATTGCTCAGATATGGACCTCCTGGAAACTACGCATCCAACACATTTTAACAATCAACAATGTATACATTTTCAAATCATTTTAATATGCCCATTTCAATACACACTTGCTTTCATTAACATCTTCATAATATATTGCACATGGAAAACTAGGATAACCTTTGCAGTTGTATAATGCATATTATACCAAGTGTGTCCACACAGACTTCGTTCAACACCTTAAAGAAAGTATTCAGCATACATCGATAACTCAGAAATTAATTTATAAATCAATTATTCATTTTGAAGAAGGTAGACATGCATGATATGTTTGAATATTTGGTGAAGGAAATATACTGTTGGCATCACAATAACACCTTATTTTGTCACTTCCAACATTCATTTTGACATGGATACAACCTTCGGCTGAGCCAGAAAATGTCAAATATAACATAATTTATTATGAAGGAGTTACTACATGACAAACCCTGAAACAAAATTGTATATTGAAAATAAAATATGAATGGCTATGCTTGGGGGTATTCAAATAATTATATAATAATATCTAAGATATGGCATCCCTATAATTAAATATAGCAGGGTAGTTTTAATTTCAGGTAATGACAATACACACCTAATAAATTACAGCCCTGCTTAGATATCAACCCAACTGCTGTAGCCAAATATTTGTTGATGCCTTTTTTGTGGAATGCTTTAGGTCATACATGAAATATTATGTTATACAGCTGTATATTTATTGATTATGGCAATGAACACTCCATAATGACAACTCTAATATCATGATGCCAGTTTTTGTTTACTGAATTTCAATATATGCTTTTCTTTTCAGGTCAACACTCAACAGGAAACTGAACAGTGAACTAGTGTGCTTAGCACCACTATGTCCACACAAGTTAATAAGCTATACTACACAAGACCCCGGACAAGATTCCACAACCATGGGCTGTGCAAGATGCTGCAGATTAAATGTCGTGAATTCATATCAACCGAATCATCTCAGTTGTGTGTTGCATCCGTGAGACTCCCCAGTACCGATGGTGTGTGCACTGACGTCCAGGCCAGTCAGTTACCCAGACTGAATAGAGACCAACATGGAATGCAGGTTGCTTGACATGCAAATATGGTGATGTCTGACTAGCTTAGCAGTCAATGGTAGAACGGTGGGTGCCATGGTCTGGCAAATGGCATGAGCCTTCCGTCACCCTCTCTCGACTCTATAAGACAGGTTCAGCATTCTTTGGTGAATTACATCGGCTTGCATATTGATGGCATTACTGTGTGAGTTCACTCTCTTTAATGGTACTGCATACCAGGTTCCTGACATTTTGCTGTGCATCCACATCTACCTAGACAAGAAACAAAGTGACAATTAACATGGCTCTGACATTTATGATATCTTATGTGATGATACATTTAGCAAAAGTCAACAATACAATTGTTTGGTATTTGGAATTCATGTTGTAAACTCTACATGCCATACATGTTACACTTTACTAAGACCTGTTAAATCAAACAACATATCGACTAATGTAGGAAGCATTCAGGTACACTTAAATTATTATTCAAAGACCAACTATATAAAGTAAAAGTATCCACCACTATCTGTAGCCGGTACTCTTCATACAGGTGAGTAAACATGTAAACATATAGTGATTGCGCATGTAACTCTCAGCCACATGGCGAGGACCCTGACTAGTTTAATCACTTTTCTGTGTGTTGTAAACACCAACAAAGTCATATTTATAGTTGTTTATTTTATATAACATATTACATTCTTTTCCTCATAATTATAGTTAACTTATTGTACTTTATTTGTTATTATTATTATTTATTATGTACACATTATATGTATATAGTATGTATATATACTTTGTATCTAGAAAGTCAAATCTTTCTAACAAAATTACTTCAGGAGTTAACCAGTTAAACTTTATCACATTGTAAATATTTTGGACATGTCATTTATAAAACAATTGTCAGATCAGTCTGCCATTCAAGACAAAATGAGACTTATATGCAAACTTGTCAAGAGAAATATATTTAATAAAACATCCATTTATGTTCTAGTGCTGTACAAATAAGCTATTTACAACATGTTTCGGTAATATGCGTGCGTTATGAGTTATAATATTGTATTACTGCTTTTTTTCTTCTGATGTGCATGTGATATTAAAAATAAATACATATATCATGTGCGGTGTTTTACCTGTTTTTACGTGTAGTTGTGCTTGTATTGTGCTTGCCATTATTTTGTAGTCAGTCTCGTCAAAAAATGTCAATAAACTAGTTTTATTTTATGTTGTCTTTACTTTAGTCCATATGCAATTCCAACAATATACAATTTATCAAGGACACCCATTACTGCAAAATCCTCATGCAGACAAATAAACTACCATACGCAGGGGCAGGTTCAGAAATCGATTCTAGGGGGCACAAAAATATCCACTGGCAGATTACCAGGGGTACTCAAATTCATAATATAAACCTAAGCAGGCAGTTTACATGCATATTAACATATATAATGCTTTACTGTTAAGGGTTTAATTTTGTTAAACATTACAAGAGTCCATAGCTGTGTATGTAACAACAATTGTAATAATTGTTTTACCAGTAGAACTGATTAGTACAAAGAATTAGTGTTACTCACACAGTATGCAGCAGTTCCAACTCGTTTTATTTTCAAGTCATAGGTGTGACCTTTGACTTTGCATAATCCATCCATCTACACAAATAGACGACGTGAGAAATAATGATTACACATAATTTGAATGGGCTAATAATGAATAATTTTGACTATGTTGTAAGTTTGTAATTATGAATTAAATGTTTCTTCACCATAATCACCTAGTTGGCATATCTTTCTCTGGTTATTCATATGAGATGACCACAAACACAGCAAAATTGTGTGAATGCAGTGATATAGGTGGGCATTAATTAGTGCTTTCTATAAAGATAGAGTTATGTATTCCACTGCACTCAGCCTGTCCAATCAGAATGCAGTTGATACCATAGTATAGTAATGTATTCAATGTATAATTTCCATAATATTAATTTCTATGTGTGTAACGTTAATATGGCAACATATAATTAACCAATATACACCACAGTTACACCATCATAAACGTAATTAATCAAAACCAGCATAACATCTTTTTTGCCATTATATAAAATATAATAGTTTTTAAGAAACATCTTAAAATGCAGTTACTTTTGTCATCATGATATTTTATGAATATCAAAAACCGTGATTACCTTCATTCTGGCAAGCTCCAAAAGGCATTTTCATACACAATGCAGCATGTTTGCCAGTGACGTCTTCCGATCTTGTTATCGATGTCATGCACAAGTTCACATGTAGTAACAGGCTGCAGAGTGCAAAGTCTATGCGGCATCTGAAATAAAACTAACCAAACCATGAGCAATCTGGACATTTAATCTCAACAATGGCTCGAGAGGTCCTGAGGTCCTTTGGACTATCAGCCCTGAATAGTAATTTGTAATATTGAATGAAATGTAGTTTTGTAATTTAATTATAACTGCAGAGGTTATCACTAATACTAAAGACATGTTTCAACAGTAACAACGCAAAGTGGTTTGTTAATTTGCAAGCCCATAACAGTTTAAGTGGTTTATGAAAATAATTTAGAATAAACTGTTACAAAAAAGTCATTTTAATCAAAAGCTTAATGCTGTGAAAGCTGCTAGAATAACTTGGTTCTACATCAATTGTTCTAGATTACTGACAAATATCATTCTGTTATACCAGTTATTTGAATCAAAATGATCAATTATTTAAAATGCAGGTTTCAATGCGCTCAGAATTGAACCCAGGTCCTCATATTCGGATCCGATGTACCCTGAACCATTGGCTAATACTAGCAACCTTTGTTGATGACCAATATTAAAGAAAAACTGTTAGTCTTACAGAGTGGTACATTTCGTCATGAAATCTCAGTAGTAGGCCTACAGTGCAGTTGTGAGGAACACTAAGTAGGTTTTCACAGCACTTAGTCTTTATGGCATTAAAATGAACTTATTTTAGTAACAGTTTATTCTAATATTATTTTACATAAAACCACTTACAACCTGTTATGGTGCTGTGCAAATTAACAAACACATTTGGCTGTGTTTCTTGTTATCTCGTATGGATAACAAGAGAAAATGTCATTTAAGTGATTGTAGTGATAACCTCTGCAGTTATTAATTAAGATTCACAAAACTACATTTCATTCAATATTACAAATTCACTATTCAGGGCTGTATAGTCCAAAGGACCTCAGGACCTCTCGAGCCATTGTTGATGATTAAATGTCCAGTATTGCTCAGTGGTTTGGTTATGTTTTATTTCAGATGCCGCATAGACTTTGCACTCTGCAGCCTGTTACTACATGTGAACTTGTGCATGACATCGATAACAAGATCGGAAGACGTCACTGGCAAACCATGCTGCATTGTGTATGAAGAATGCCTTTTGGAGCTTGCCAGAATGAAGGTAA
>JAODUO010005053.1:0-16613 GCA_025642075.2 Ridgeia piscesae
CACTATGAGACAATAAAATGGAGTAGGTGTCAAAGCAGACACTCTGTGTATTACTGGGTCAAATGCTACAGAAGCACTTTGGACTACTGACCAACAATCACATCCAGGTAATAAAGAGCCCTGGACATGTCCAGTAGATAGAACAAAGGACCAGGGCTGGCTTTCTTGCCCAACATCTGCCAGCACATATTTCTCACCAGACTTTTATGTACATCATATATACATGTTTTGCTAACTTCCATTGTCCATACAGTAACTTTAACTGGGGTACAGTGACTGTGTATTCTAGCTGTACACTGGGGTACAGCGACTGTGTATTGTAGCTGTGTACTGGTGGTACAGTGACTGTGTATTGTAGCTGTGTACTGGGGTATTCTAGCGATAGGGTCAGTATTCTAGTTGGTACGTGGTTTTTGTGTACATGGGGTGCACTGGTATTTAGCTGTGTACTGGTGGTGCAGCACTGTGATTCTAGCTGCACGGAGGTACAGGATCGTGTATTGTACTGTGAGATTTGCTACACGACGTATGGTAGCGTGTACTAAAGAGGCGTAGCGTACCGCACCCTTTAGCTGCGTCACTGGGTACAGTGAAGCGCTGCCTAGCTGTACTGGGGTCAGGACTGGTATCCAGCTCGGTGGCCAATAGCTCGTGACGGTACGGTTGAGAGCGTGTACGGGGAGATGACTAGACGTGATTCTAGGATTGTGTACTGCGTGGTAACCCCTGACTGTAAACATTCAGCTGTAATGGGGGTCAGTGACTGACTTTGCTAGAGTGATGTATGGTATCGTAGGCATGCTGTACACGTGCAGGCGACGTGATTTGGCTAGTGTACTGCGGGTGCAAAGGACGGTGTACTAGCCGACTGGATTGGCAGGCACGCGATTCTAGCGCGTACTGGGGTACAGTGACGTGTATTCTAGGGCCGTACTAGTACCCGGTTCGACCGTGAGTTCAGCGTACTGCGGCGCGGAGCTGACGTGTATTCAGCTGGCACTGAGCGACGTGCATTCTAGCGTGTACGGGAAGCAGCACTGTCAGACTGTATGCAGTCGTAGGCGCGTGTGCTGTGGGTACAGTGACTGAGCTTCTCAGTCTCCGACTGGGGACGACGTATAGGTACGTGTCAGCACGATCAGGCCGGCAGACAGTGACGTGTATTCTAGCGACGTAGATACCAGCTGAGGTCATGACTATTCGTGGGCCGGTGCAAGCGACGGGCAGGTGTACTGCAGCGGTATTCTAGGGGACTGGTACATCTGGAGGTACAGCGACAGTGACTGCAGTGACGGAGACAGTACTGTGATTCTAGCTGCGTACGTGGCATATGGGGAAGGACGGTATTCTAGCTGGTATACGGACATGTGACAGACGTGACAGGTCGTATTACTGACGGTCACTGGTCAATGGACATAGCATACTGTATCGCGTGACTGTGGTACAGTGACTGCTGCGTACTGGCGGCAGGCCACTGTGGACGGGAGGTTTAGCTGGTGTGCAGGTACGTGAAACTGCTACTGGTCGGGATCAGCTGCCGTACAAGCTATAGTGTAGTGTACAGCTGATACAATTTGTACGCGAGTGCGTGATCTTGCGATGGCTGTCCAGCGGACGCGTAAGCAGATTCAGCGTACGGATAGCGGCTGTTCCAAGCGGTCATTGCAAACATTGCAGGGCTAGTGAGCATGTACATGACAGATTACGTACTGATCAGCATGTACCCCAGTACACATAGATACACGTCACTGTACCCCAGTACACAGCTAGAATACACAGTCACTGTACCCCAGTACACAGCTAGTCACAGTACTGTACACCAGTACACAGCTAGAATACACAGTCACTGTACCCAGTACACAGCTAGAATACACAGTCACGTACCCCAGTACACAGCTAGAATACACAGTCACGTAATACACAGCTAGAATACACAGTCACTGTACCCAGTAAAGCTAGAATACACAGTCACTGTACCACCAGATACACATGTCCAGAACTAATCACAGTCACTGTACCCCAGTACAAGCTAGAATACACAGTCACTGTACCCCAGTACACAGCTAGAATACACAGTCACTGTACCACCAGTACACAGCTAGAATCACAGTCACCCTAGTAGAACCTCATGTACCCAGTACACAGCTAGAATACACAGTCACTGACCCCAGTACACAGCTAGAATACAGTCACTGTACCCCCAGTACACAGCTAGAATACACAGTCACTGTACCCCAGTACACAGCAGAATACACGTCACTGTACCCCAGTCACAGCTAGAAACAGTCACTGTACCACCAGTACACAGCTAGAATACCAGTCACTGTACCCCAGTACACAGCTAGAATACACAGTACTGTACCCAGTACAGCTAGAATACACAGTCACTGTACCACACAGCAGTACACAGCTACATGAATGACAGTCACTGTACCCCAGTACACAGCTAGAATACACAGTCACTGTACCACCAGTACAGCTAGAAACAGTCACTGTACCCAGTACACAGCAGAAACAGTCACTGTACCCCAGTACACAGCTAGAATACACAGTCACTGTACCCCAGTACAGTAGAATATCACTGTCCAGTACACAGCTAGAATACACAGTCACTGTACCACCAGTACAGAAACAGTCACTGTACCCAGTACACAGCTAGAATACACAGTCACTGTACCACCAGTACACAGCTAGAATACAGTCACTGTACCCCAGTACACAGCTAGAATACACAGTCACTGTACCCCAGTACACAGCTAGAATACACAGTCACTGTACCCCAGTACACAGCTAGAATACACAGTCACTGTACCCCAGTCACAGCAGAATAAGTCACTGTACCACCCGTACACTAGAATACACAGTCACTGTACCACCAGTACACAGCTAGAATACACAGTCACTGTACCACCAGTACACAGCTAGAATACACAGTCACTGTACCTCCAGTACACAGCTAGAATACACAGTCACTGTACCACCAGTACACAGCTAGAATACAGTCACTGTACCACCAGTACACAGCTAGAATACACAGTCATGTACCCCAGTACCAGCTAAATACACAGTCACTGACCCCAGTACAGCTAGAATCCCGTCACTGTACCCCAGTCACAGCTAGAATACACGGTCACTGTACCACCAGTAACAGCTAGAATACAATCAATTGTACCCCCCAGCTAGAATACACATCACTGTACCACCAGTACACAGCTAGAATACACAGTCACTGTACCTCCAGTACACAGCTAGAATACACAGTCACTGTACCACCAGTACACAGCTAGAATACACAGTCACTGTACCCCAGTACACAGCTACAATACACAGTCGCTGTACCCCAGTGTACAGCTAGAATACACAGTCACTGTACCACCAGTACACAGCTAGAATACACAGTCACTGTACCACCAGTACACAGCTAGAATACACAGTCCCTGTACCCCAGTACACAGCTACAATACACAGTCACTGTACCACCAGTACACAGCTACAATACACAGTCGCTGTACCCAGTGTACAGCTAGAATACACAGTCACTGTACCCCAGTTAAAGTTACTGTATGGACAAGTGGAGAGTTAGCAAAACATGTATATATGATGTACATAAAAGTATGGTGCAGAAGATATGTGCTGGCAGATGTTGGGCAAGAAAGCCAGCCCTGGTCCTTTGTTCTATCTACTGGACATGTCCAGGGCTCTTTATTACCTGGATGTGATTGTTGGTCAGTAGTCCAAAGTGCTTCTGTAGCATTTGACCCAGTAATACACAGAGTGTCTGCTTTGACACCTACTCCATTGTTATTGTCCTCACTAGTGGACATTCTGCAGGCTGGATTAACACCTCTGTGTCTTGCCTGGTCAAACTCCCATTGTTGTTTATAGCTACTCTAACACTTGTCTCATTAGTACTCTGAGTATCCACTTCACTACAATTGTCCTGACTGGTGGACAGACATGGGTGTAAAGTTTATACACATGACCACAGTACAGCAAACAACTACCATACGTAGTATCAGACTACATGAACTACAAAAAGTACGACATAAGATACAGCATGTACCTACACAGTAAAAAGATTAAGTACAAACTCAAATAAACAGCCCATAACAGTAGATCACAATTATAAGTAGATATACACTGTAGTCACACAGATACAGTCATTAAAGCATAGAAAAGTCAGAAAGTACAAGCAGAAAACAATACAACAATATAGATAACAGTCTGTTAACAGAAATACGTCTTACCATCCTAAAACAGTCTGACCTACAAGACAATAAATCAGTACCATATGAAGACATATGACTATCGAAGGAAAAAGCATGAAAGAAGATTATGAACTAATATTCAGAGAACAGAAAACTAAAATAAGTACGTACCATACATCATACCCAATGGAATTAAGTAATAGAAATGTACCATTGTTTAGGAAGTAGATAAATGTATAAGATGAATAATTGGGAGAATATTTGGACAAGAACACTGTCTTGATGGAATAGGGTTTTACCTGGATGTGATTCTTCATTCAGGAAATTGTAGAACAAATACATACCGCTTGCAACAGTGTTCAATTTGTCATTAGAGGAAGGAATAGTTCTGTTAGAATGGAAAGAAGCAAACATTATACCATTATTACTGATGGTTTAACAACACTAGAAACCAGAAGATTGAGAGGAGATCAGATTAGGTGTTTAAAATATTGAATGATATGAAAATATTGACAGAATATTTTTTTCACAGTCAAGGAAGAGAGATGGACTAGAGGACATGGAGTTACATTAGCAAAGAAGCAGTGTAGACTAGATATTAGAAAATATTCATTTTCACAAAGAACAGTAAACGAATGGAACAAATAGCATTGTGTAAGTCCTAGTAGTGTTAATATATTTAAAAATAAAATTGACATATACCTAAGACGGGCGGGGTATACTTAGATAGATAGGTTGGACTCTCGATAAGCCAAATGCCTTCCTAGTCCACCTGCCTTCTAGAGTTGAATCTCTAGGTGGCAATCTTGCTAAATCTTGTTAAATCTACAATATTACAAGTTGGTCTACTATCATTGTGTTTTGGTTGGCCGATACCAATGGCCAATGGGGTTCACTACATTTCGTTTGATGGTGATTTAGCTAATCCATAAGCTACACCATTATTGGCAAAGGTGGAGCTCACCGTGACAGATCATCTTGAACGTATCGTCAGAATGAGTTTGTTGAGAGCATTGACAACATCAGTCTTCTTATATGACTGTAAAACTTAGACCGTCAAGAGCAGAGATTACAAGTGCATCAAAGCCTTTGAGATGAACTGCATGTGGAGGCTGTTACGGTTTACTACTCTTTACCACCACAAACAAACAAGGATGAGAACTGATGGAGAGATATATCGGCAAGCAAGAACATATGTTACACGTGACTCGCGTTACACATATTCAGTGTCCAATATCACAGTAAGATTCACTAGATATGGATATAGTTTGTGTCATTTAATAAAGTATAAAAAGAAGGAGATTTATAATGGGCAGTCTTTAAAAAAAAAAAAAAAAAAAAAAAAAAAAAAAAAAAAAAAAAAAAAAAAAAAAAAAAAAAAAAAAAAAAAAAAAAAAAAAAAAAAAAAAAAAAAAAAAAAAAAAAAAAAAAAAAAAAAAAAAAAAAAAAAAAAAAAAAAAAAAAAAAAAAAAAAAAAAAAAAAAAAAAAAAAAAAAAAAAAAAAAAAAAAAAAAAAAAAAAAAAAAAATACCAAAGGCTGCTGTATAAAGTTAAAAATTATAATTTTGTGACTCGCGTTACGCAAAAATGACCACCTCAGTGTAGAAGCATATCTTAAAAAATACAGAACAGACTCAGAAATATTATTCTCATAATACATGAGACTAAGGCTTTAAAAAATAACAGCAACTGAGCAAACCATGAGAGTAACAGAAAACAGGGATATAAAGGGCTAGTAATTATTTACATTTCAGTTGAGTAAAATGTTGTCATTTCAGTGCTAATGGTTGGATGTAGCATTTTCACATAAAGCATTGTGCAATAATTGAAATGTTTTTCTTTCCTATAACTTTAAGTTATGTCCTATCAAAATCATGTAATATGCCATTGAAATTAAATGAATAACATTTCAGACCATTTTCCGAATTTTCATGGAAATGCCCATTAACAACATAAACAAGATTTCAATAGAAGAAGACGGAGACGGATCAGCCATGTCTTTAGACAGAAGATGACAACATCCCACAAACAGAAATTAGATGGACACCTGCAGAAACAAACTTGGACGACCCAAAAAACTGTCCAGATGAAGACTGCAGATTTCAGATGATATATCTTGACATATATGTAAACAATTGATATTACTGACATTAACAATGTCTGTGTAATTCCATTACTAAAATTGAAACAGCCATAGTTTGATCAATTTATTACATTCATAAAAGTTACCAAGTTTTGTCTTATAGGGAATGGTGTGCATTTCAAGCCGTGTTTAAGTTTCCATTCTAGACACACACTAAATGAAAAAATGTAAACTACATCAGCTCAAAAAAATTCTGAATTGTACTTCCATTACCGCAGAGCAGAGGTGCTTTCTTTACACTGAGACATGTCTGGAGATCAGCAATACATTCTAGAAGAACAAAACTAAGCTATACCAAAGTTGTGTCCTCTCAACTCTCCTACCTATGGCTCGAGATGCTGGAGTATGACTGAACTCGACCTCAAACACGTGTCTACCTTCCACACAAAAGGCCTTCAAAATACAGTATAACCACAACATTCTGACCATAAAAATTTACACTTGTAAAGAACTGTTCAGAATGACCCAACAAACAAGGTTTTATGCAGGATGACAATTTTTTCTAGTCACACATTTTTGGTTGCATGTGGATGTTAAATCATGTGTATATACAAGCCATTTCAGATGTGTTTAGTGACCTGAAGTTAGCTACAAATACCCATGTCACACACATGCACACCTATGTTCAAGTCATACCTGCCATTATCTATGATTTTTACGATCTTTTTTGCTCCTTATTTTTTACCCAGCCGTCACCCATCCAGCTATGTTTCTACCCATCAACAACACATTTTACCTGTCCAAATAACAGGTCGACGGGTTGTCGTTAGGGCTGATAAATATTGCCAGGATGTTCTGGACCATGTCAAACGTCACAAACTGTGGGTATGTGGTGACACCCGGTGACTGTGTGGTATTCTCCGATTGCCAGTATGTCGGAGAGTTCATTTTTTGAAACATGATTTAATCCAGATTTGTGATATGTGTTTTATCCATCATGTAATCAGCAGGGTGGTCACTCATGGAATTACAACGAAATATCTTGGAATCTAGCAACATCAAACTTCGCTCATTATTATGTTTGCAGATACTTCTAAAGTCCTGTTTTGGTTCCTGGTATATTGCAGCCTGTCACTGACACTGGATAGCATGTCTCTTCTGAGTCAAACGTTTGTGCCAGAACTATGGTATGATCTAAGCACGAGTGCACCCAAAGGTAAAACTGAGTACACCATTAAAACTAGATGCTTAATAGTCTTGATATCTTGTTCTGTTATGAGATTCTATTCCACAACTAATACAAACTCATCTTGGCCGGCTGCTTGGAAGGTGAGACAATACATGTATGAATGATTCTGTGGAGTTCTGTAATGACTGAGGGGCCATGTCATCCAAGTGGTGAAGAATGTTTGAATAAACAAAGTGATCCCCAGTCATGTTGTCACATTGTCACCAATGTCACTGGCGACGCTTTGAGCTGAAACCACACAAACATCAGTTTACTCAACAATTGGCCAACTTCCAAAAACAATAATTATGGCTTTAATATTGCCTTAACTCGCCTTCATCCTACCAATATTTGAAGAGGTTTTCTTATATATATGCAGTGCTTACGATTTTTTTTTTTTTTTTTTTAGAATAGATTTTCCACTGATACATGTAGTGATCATAGACCAAAACCACCAGACCCACCAGTCCAACATTACCCTAAATTAAATGATAATGACATTGCATTATCCACCTGATGGGTACTCCATGGGATGACAGACAGGTTTGGCTTCAGTAGGACAACAAATTTAGGTCATGCAATAAAAAATACCATTTCCCAGTGGCCCTGCTGTTTTATGATTCCCAAGTCATAGGACATGGTAGCCCCTTTCAGCTCACATTTCTGCCACCAAACTGATATTATAATGGCAAATTGACAGGTGGATGTGTATTTAGATAAAGCTATGCCTTCCAAGTCAGTGTTTTCCCTCCATCATGACAAGCGAGGTGGGCCACCTCACTGTTTTTCTACCTTTGCCCAAAATATGTCAACAATTGCCATTGGAGCTAACTGGTGAGGAGAATGTTGAAATGGGTTGGTCATGTGGAAAGAATGGGTAAATCAACAAGATTAGCCAGATATCTACCAAAGATAGGTTGCAGAATGTTTTAATGGCTTTTCAAAGAAATTCTACATGTCATTTCTTTTCCAAATATATGGTTGAAGTTTATTGCCCAAGTACTCTATGAAGTGATATAGGTAACGCAAATGTGATCTAACCAAAAGACTTTACCATGCTTGTTGCCAGGAAAAGTCAGAATATTCTGCATGAACGCATCACCTAAGCCATGGGTAAATTAAGAATTATTTAGTTCAAAAGACTAGCATGAGATCAGTCTAATTCCCAACATAAAGCCTGTGCAGTGAATCACAAACAAATCTGGACTTAAAGAGGACGATTATAAAAAAATACAAATGTGTTCTGAAACTGAGATGACAACTTCTTTGAAGAGCACTGACCTCTATCACCTTTCTGGCATGATGTTGCTGATCATATTGACTGCCTCATCTGATCAGGGTTGTGACAGTAATATCCTCTATGAGCCATAGATAAACAGGACTTCAACAAATGCCTTCAATTGGTCTTGAATTAAATACGAAATATTGTGTATAATTATTAGCCAGTGCAATTGTTTTGTTTTTAATTAGAACTTGGAAATACTGCACGGTCTATATACTGGACCAAAAGTGAGTACCAATTTGATGTTTTATTCCAAAAATAGTCAGTCTTGTAGTTTTCTTACCACATCATGTAATTCTGTTGCCAACCAAAACTTGCACACTGTGAAAGAATGGTGCATATATCATGAATACAATTCTATCCATTACAAGGTGATGTTATATGATTTTTATTAACGCTAGCTGTCAGTCAGCACTAGTAGATTGCATATTTCAGAAACATTTTCTTGACATATGTTAACAATTGATCTTACTGATATTAAATTTTGTGTGTAATTGTGTTATCAAAATTTAAACAGCCATAGTTTAATCAATTTATTACATTTCTTAAAAGCTACCATGGTTTCTTATAGGGAATGGTGAGTATTTCAATTAGCTGTGTTTAAGTCTCCATTTTAGATACAGTCTGAATGAAAACATGTAAACAACATAGCTCAAAAAAGTTCTGAATTGTAATTACGTTACCGTAGAATTGTCCATAAACACCCAGAGGTGTTTTCTTCAGACTGAAACCTGTCTGGAGATCGGCAATACATTCTAGAAGAACGAAACTAAGCTATACCAAAGTTGTGTCCTCTCAACTCTCCTAACTATGGCTCCAGATACTGGAGTATGACTGAACTCGACCTCAAACACCTGTCTACCTTCCACACAAAATACCTTCAAAATATAATGAGGATATTCTTGCCATAAAAAATTCACAATTTTTTTATCAGTGAAACATTCTTGGTAGACACGTGGATGTTAATTCATGTGTAGCCAGTTGAGATATGTTAATGACCTGAAATAAACTACATTTTCAAAGCATACCTGCCATTATCTATGATTTTATTATACTTTATACCGTGCTGATGCTTATACTGGCAGAGACCTGAGCTTCTTTGCTACAATAAATAAACAAGAGTTATTGTTGTTGATAAAGGTCATTTAATAAATGTACTCAAAACTCCTCAAGACAGTATAGATACATTTAGAAAATGACAATATTAGCAAAGGTGGGGTGTTAACAATGTTTTCCCCACCCAACAGACAATAATAGCAAAGGTGGGGTGTTAAACAATGTTTTCCCCACCCAACAGACAATTTATGCAAGTAAAGAACAAGAAATACATGTAAAGCTAGCGTTGGCCGTAGCCAACACATTAGTACATAATATAGACTAAGCCGATGAATCAAAGCGAAGTGCAAGATATTTATTCTACATAGCGTAAAACAATAGTCCGGCGTAGTACATTGCACAACCGAAACATTAAGAATGTGTACTTAAAAAGGAGCGAATCGGTGGTAGCCATGGGGGAGGATGGAGGGGTCGAAAATCCGATCTTCCTGACATGTGTAAAATATTCATTTTCTGCTCCTTAGTTTTTACCCATCCACCACCCATCCAGTTATGTTTCTACCCATCAACAACGAGTTTCACCCGTCCAAATGATGGATCGACGGGTCTCTGCATATAGCTATTCTGACATAAATGATATACAGTGACTATGGTCATGTTTTACTAGCTATTGGGTAGAAGTCCCAATTATATCGTTTGCACTAGGTACTGTCTTTCTGATAGTACAGGTTTGCAGGTCTGAGATCTAATATTACGTACTAATGTGTATGGCTAGACCCGGCATCATTGGACGGTGAAACCTTTTGCTTTGGTAAACTAGCAAAAGTTTATTTCGTTCCTTTATTGACAGTACACATTCTTAATGTTTCGGTTGTCAATGTACTCGCCGGACTATTGTTTTACGCTATGTAGAATAAATATCTTGCACTTCGCTTTGATTCATCGGCTTAGTCTATATTATGTACTAATGTGTTGGCTACGCCAACGCACTTTACTATTTGCTTTACTTTATTGTCTGTTGGGTGGGGAAAATGCATTGCTTAACACCCCACCTTTGCTAATATTGTCATTTTCTAAATGTATCTATACTGTCTTGAGGAGTTTTGAGTACATTTATTAAATGACCTTTATCAACAACAATAACTCTTGTTTATTTATTGTAGCAAAAAGCTCAGGTCTCTGCCAGTATAAGCATCAGCAGGTATAAAGTATAATAAAATCATAGATAATGGCAGGTATGCTTTGAAAATGTAGTTTATTTCAGGTCATTAACATATCTCAACTGGCTACACATGAATTAACATCCACGTGTCTACCAAAATGTTTATGTAAATTGTTTTTATGGCAAGAATATCCTCATTATATTTTGAAGGTATTTTGTGTGGAAGGTAGACAGGTGTTTGAGGTCGAGTTCAGTCATACTCCAGTATCTGGAGCCATAGTTAGGAGAGTTGAGAGGACACAACTTTGGTATAGCTTAGTTTCGTTCTTCTAGAATGTATTGCCGATCTCCAGACAGGTTTCAGTCTGAAGAAAACACCTCTGGGTGTTTATGGACAATTCTATGGTAATGTAATTACAATTCAGAACTTTTTTGAGCTATGTTGTTTACATGTTTTCATTCAGACTGTATCTAAAATGGAGACTTAAACACAGCTAATTGAAAACTCACCATTCCCTTAAGAAACCATGGTAGCTTTTAAGAAATGTAATAAATTGATTAAACTATGGCTGTTTAAATTTTGATAACACAATTACACACATTTAATATCAGTAAGATCAATTGTTAACATATGTCAAGAAAATGTTTCTGAAATATGCAATCTACTAGTGCTGACTGACAGTTAATAAAAATCATAATCACCTTGTAATGGATAGAATTGTATTCATGATATATGCACCATTCTTTACAGTGTGCAAGTTTTGGTTGGCAACAGAATTACATGATGTGGTAACAAAACTACAAGACTGACTATTTTTGGAATAAAACATCAAATTGGTACTCACTTTTGGTCCAGTATATAGACCGTGCAGTATTTCCAAGTTCTAATTAAAAAAAACAATTGCACTGGCTAATAATTATACACAATATTTCGTATTTAATTCAAGACCAATTGAAGGCATTTGTTGAATCCTGTTTATCTATGGCTCATAGAGGATATTACTGTCACAACCCTGATCAGATGAGGCAGTCAAATGATGACATATGCGAATGGTCAGTGCTCTTCAAAGAAGTTGTCATCTCAGTTTCAGAACACATTTGTATTTTTTATAATCGTCCTCTTTAAGTCCAGATTTGTTTGTGATTCACTGCACAGGCTTTATGTTGGGAATTAGACTGATCTCATGCTAGTCTTTTGAACTAAATAATTCTTAATTTACCCATGGCTTAGGTGATGCGTTCATGCAGAATATTCTGACTTTTCCTGGCAACAACATGGTAAAGTCTTTGGTGTCATTTGCGTACTATATCACTCAGAGTACTTGGGCAATAAACTTCAACCATATATTTGGAAAGTGACATGTAAATTTCTTTGAAAACCATAAAACATTCTGCAACCTATTTGTAGTATCTGGCAACTTGTTGACCCTATTTTCAAATAAATTAACATTGGCTACTGCACCTGCTCAATGGGGAAATGATTGAAGCATATTTTATCTAAATACATCGTCCACCTGTCAATTTGCTATTATAATATCAGTTTGGTGGCAGAAATGTGAGCTGAAGGGGCTACCATGTCCTATGACTTGGGCATATAAAACAGCAGGGCCACTGGGAAATTATTTTTTATTCATGACCTAAATTTGTTGTCCTACTGAACAAACCTCTCAGTCATCCCATGGAGTACCCATCAGGTGGATAATGCAATGTCATTTCTTTAATTTAGGGTAATGTTGGATTGTCTGGTGGTTTTGGTCTATGATCACTACATGTATCAGTGGAAAATCTATTCTACAGTGGCACCATCTTGTGGTCAAAACATGCAAACTGACAGTGACATTTATTGAATAGTTTTAGATCGTAAGCACTGCATATATATAAGAAAACCTCTTCAAATATTGGTAGGATGAAGGCGAGTTAAGGCAATATTAAAGCCATAATTATTGTTTTTGGAAGTTGGCCAATTGTTGAGTAAACTGATGTTTGTGTGGTTTCAGCTCAAAGCGTCGCCAGTGACATTGGTGACAATGTGACAACATGACTGGGGATCACTTTGTTTATTCAAACATTCTTCACCACTTGGATGACATGGCCCCTCAGTCATTACAGAACTCCACAGAATCATTCATACATGTATTGTCTCACCTTCCAAGCAGCCGGCCAAGATGAGTTTGTATTAGTTGTGGAATAGAATCTCATGAACAGAATCAAGAATATTAAATATTTCTTTGGGTGCACTCGTGCTTAGATCATACCATAGTTCTGGCACAAACGTTTGACTCAGAAGAGACATGCTATCCAGGTGACAGGCTGCAATTAAAACCCAGGACTTTAGAAGTATCTGCAAACATAATAATGAGCGAAGTTTGATGAATAGATATTTCGTTGTAATTCCATGAGTGACCACCTGCTGATTACATGATGGATAAAACACATATCACAAATCTGGATTAAATCATGTTTAAAAAATGAACTCTCCGACATACTGGCAATCGGAGAATACCACACAGTCACCGGGTGTCACCACATACCCACAGTTTTGTGACAGTTTGCATAATCGTACAAACCCGTCGACCTGTTATTTGGACAGTAATTTTGTTTGGAGAAAATGTGTGTGAGCTGGGTAAAAAATAAGGAGCAAAAAGATCGTAAAAATCATAGATAATGGCAGGTATGACTTGAACATAGGTGTGCATGTGTGTGACATGGGTATTTGTAGCTAACTTCAGGTCACTAAACACATCTGAAATGGCTTGTATATACACATGATTTAACTCCACATGCAACCAAAAATATGTGACTAGAAAAAATTGTCATCCTGCATAAAACCTTGTTTGTTGGGTCATTCTGACAGTTCTTTACAAGTGTAAATTTTTATGGTCAGAATGTTGTGGTTATACTGTATTTTGAAGGCCTTTTGTGTGGAAGGTAGACACGTGTTTGAGGTCGAGTTCAGTCATACTCCAGCATCTCGAGCCATAGGTAGGAGAGTTGAGAGGACACAACTTTGGTATAGCTTAGTTTGTTCTTCTAGAATGTATTGCTGATCTCCAGACATGTCTCAGTGTAAAGAAAGCACCCTGCCTGCGGTAATGGAAGTACAATTCAGAATTTTTTTGAGCATGTAGTTTACATTTTTTCATTTAGTGTGTGTCTAGAATGGAAACTTAAACACGGCTTGAAATGCACACCATTCCCTATAAGACAAAACTTGGTAACTTTTATGAATGTAATAAATTGATCAAACTATGGCTGTTTCAATTTTAGTAATGGAATTACACAGACATTGTTAATGTCAGTAATATCAATTGTTTACATATATGTCAAGATATATCATCTGAAATCGCAGTCTTCATACATTTTTTGTTTTTTCTCAGGTGTCCATCAATTTCTGTTTGTGGGATGTTGTCATCTTCTGTCTAAAACATGGCTGATCCGTCTCCGTCTTCTTCTATTGAAATCTTGTTTATGTTGTTAATGGGCATTTCCATGAAAATTCGGAAAATGGTCTGAAATGTTATTCATTTAATTTCAATGGCATATTACATGATTTTGATAGGACATAACTTAAAGTTATAGGAAAGAAAAACATTTCAATTATTGCACAATGCTTTATGTGAAAATGCTACATCCAACCATTAGCACTGAAATGACAACATTTTACTCAACTGAAATGTAAATAATTACTAGCCCTTTATATCCCTGTTTTCTGTTACTCTCATGGTTTGCTCAGTTGCTGTTATTTTTTAAAGCCTTAGTCTCATGTATTATGAGAATAATATTTCTGAGTCTGTTCTGTATTTTTTAAGATATGCTTCTACACTGAGGTGGTCATTTTTGCGTAACGCGAGTCACAAAATTATAAATTATTTAACTTTATACAGCAGCCTTTGGTAGTCAAAGACTGCCCATTATAAATCTCCTTCTTTTTATACTTTATTAAATGACACAAACTATATCCATATCTAGTGAATCTATACTGTGATATTGGACACTGAATATGTGTAACGCGAGTCACGTGTAACATATGTTCTTGCTTGCCGATATATCTCTCCATCAGTTCTCATCCTTGTTTGTTTGTGGTGTGTAAAGAGTAGTAAACCTGTAACAGCCTCCACATGCAGTTCATCTCAAAGGCTTTGATGCACTTGTAATCTCTGCTTTGACGTCTAAGTTTTACAGTCATATAAGAAGACTGATGTTGTCAATGCTCTCAACAAACTCATTCTGACGATACGTTCAAGATGATCTGTCACGGTGAGCTCCACCTTTGCCAATAATGGTGTAGCTATGGATTAGATAAATCACCATCAAACAAATGTAGTGAACCCCATTGGCCATTGGTATCGCCAACAAAACACAATGATAGTAGACCAACTTGTAATATTTAGATTTAACAAAATTTGCGTGCCCCCTAGAGATTCAATTAGAGGCAGGGGGACTAGGAAGCATTTGGTTATGAGAGTCAACCTATCTATCTAAGTATACCCCGCCCATCTTAGGTATATGTCAATTTTATTTTTAAATATATTAACACTACTAGGACTTACACAATCAGCTGATAATCTGTTCCATTCGTTTACTGTTCTTTGTGAAAATGAATATTTTCTAATATCTAGTCTACACTGCTTCTTTGCTAATGTAACTCCATGTCCTCTAGTCCATCTCTCTTCCTTGACTGTGAAAAAAATTTCTGTCAATATTTTCATATCCATTCAATATTTTAAACACCTTAATCTGATCTCCTCTCAATCTTCTGGTTTCTAGTGTTGTTAAACCATCAGTAATAATGGTATAATGTTTGCTTCTTTCCATTCTAACAGAACTATTCCTTCCTCTAATGACAAATTGAACACTGTTGCAAGCGGTATGCTGATTTGTTCTACAATTTCCAATAGTAATTTGGGGGAATCCCATCCACTCCAGGTGATTTATTATCCTTCATATCTCTTATTTTCATAGCTACCATTGTTGGGGTTACAATTAGTTGTCCTAAATAGTCAAACTCTCTCCTTCGAACTTAGTCTCAAGTACTGGTAATATACTAATATCTTCCCTGGTAAACACCGAACTAAAGTACTCATTTAGTTTTTCTGCCATTAAGAATCCCTCTGTTATTATGTTTCCATCACTACCTTCTAGAGGACCGACCTTATCCTGAACTTTCTGTTTACTTCGAACATACGCATAAAAACTCTTGCTGTCATGTTTTATATTAAAAGCAATTTTTTGTTCGTAGCTTCTCTTTGAATTTCTAATTTCAGCTGTAGCTTGATTAAGTGCTTCTTTATAAATGCTATAGTTTTCTTCACTTCCAGTATGTCTATATGTCTTCCACATCATTTGCTTGTACTTGATTTTTCTAATGGCTTCCTTCGATAAGTGTTTCTTCTTTGACCGTTTCCCTGTTTTTCAAGGGGACAAATTTGTCAACGACACAGTCAATTTCACTCTTTAAAATATTCCAGCATTCTGTTGCTGTCTTATTCTTCAGTGTGTTATTCCAGTCTATCTTTGCTAAATATTCCCTCATGTCCTTATATCTTCCTTTTAATTTTTCCTACCTTATTTTTCCTTTCCCCTCCCTTTTTTTA
>JAODUO010005061.1:0-7500 GCA_025642075.2 Ridgeia piscesae
AAGGCAACTCAGTATCTGTCACTCCTGTCAGCTGTCAAATTAAGATCTTAGTGAGTGTATGTCATCTGCCAGAAAACTTCTGTACTCTATCCATGACCCGTTCCATCCTTACAGTCCCATTTGCTTTCTTGATAAATGTATCTAGCCTAATCCTGTCCTGGTTGTTGATATTGCCATTTCTAGCAAGAACGTCCGGCCAAGTCCTAGCGAACCCTGACAACATGGCTGTTTTCTGTTCAGGACGCAAGCAATTGGAGCTGCAGAAGACACTACAGCTGTATGTTTACCTGCAGATCCACCAGCCCATGGCAGACAGAAAGAGAGAATGGTGAATTACATCTTTGTCAGAACTCTGGCCTGGCCGCTGCCCACAATGACTGTCCATGTCGGAATTGCAGTCCTTGGGACAGATATGCCCAAGCTAATGAAACAAGATCTGCTTGTGTCAAGAGTCAGTTGATTTGTTCATAATCAATCCAACTGCTTATTTACAAATCAACTGATAATTTGTAAGGGCAGCAGTCAACAAGTGCTGAGTGTTATCCCATATCTTGTTCTCCGCTGAGAGCACGGAAGTTCCATCTTATGGCTGGTATACACTGGTATGACTCTCTGTACCCTTCGACCAAGCCTGCCATGGATCCAGCAGGTAAAACTCTCTGTATATGGCCGACTTGGACACCTGAAATAAAATAAGGCCTAAATAAATATATCAACTATGTACAGTGGCGCAGTGGTTTAAAGCTTTGGACTCGGCTTCAGACTCTCAACTACGAGAACGAAACCATGTGGTGCTGTGTCGAACCTTGGGCAAGTCTGTTCACCCGTCATTGCTCCAATTCACTCAGCTGTGTAAACAAGTAACTGGCTATAGACGATGGTGGATATTTGTACACAAACCATCTTGATTAATTAATTACAGCTTGGCTGGATGCTTCCCACAGTCATGAGATGGTGTTTAATTAAGTCTGCCAGGGAGTAAAGTGTAAAGCACTTTGACAAGGACAATGCTAAGCAGACATTGGGTCAAATACATTGACATTTATTTAAATACAAATACTCTTGAGGGATCCAAACACTTTTTATTCCTAAACATCAATTACAGATACTTAAAAAGTATTTAAATATTTTCAAATACAAATGTATTTGCCCCCATGTTTGAGGATTGGATACTGCACTATATAAGAACTGTGTTGACAGGTGACATATGAAAATGGAGGTAACTCAATCCATTATCATTGTAGAATACATGTTGTGTTTTTATAAAATCATTGGAACGGTTTTTTTGTTCTGACATAGTTGACAACTGGGCATGCTACTCGAAATGTTCTAGAATGATCCAAAATCAGTTACTGTTAAACATTAATTGTTTGGTATATTTCTACTACAGCATAATGTGTGGTGTTTTCATTGTATGAAATATCATTTGTATTATATAAATGTTGTATCATGTTAGTTTGCTTGGTGTTCTGGTTGCTCTAATGTTATTTTCATTGTCGATAAATTGTGAGCAACACATTTCACTGTTTATAATACATGAACATATACTTACATTTTTGTTGGCAGAAACATGTGAAAGTTGTCTAACCGGTTACATTTGGAAGCACTGTCTGCTCCAAACACAGAATATAAAATCCATGGCCATTTGTAATATATCATGGCACATCTGAAACAGAACCAGATGTTTAAATTAGTTTTTCATGAATTAGAAATATTAGTAGCACAATGTGGAACCTGACGGCTACTATTATGGTTACCTCGCCACTATTATGGTTACCTCGACAACAAAGTTACATTGCAATTAAGATCACCGCATAATATACATAAATATATCCACATATGTTATAGTGTAGAATATTTGTTCTGCTAGTTGTGTTACTTTTACCCAGTTCAAATTGTTATATTTAATAGAGACATTCCACTGTACATATATTTCAGCTAAAAAACAACTATTATTCAGCATGAAGTCGATTTCATAAAGAACATGGGTGGTGATTTTCTTTTTTTATTTAGCCCTCCAGAATTATGCTCCAAACTTTCCCTTTAAATATACCACGCCTATTAAAAGAACAATCAATATTGACACCACATAGTTAGATAATTAATCTTTCCCCTATATGGCTATAGTTCGATCTACTGGTATGTTCTATTTATATATATGTTTGACACCCATCTGTTTCATAGCCGCACAGGTCATGCTATATCAATAATACAAAAGCATGCCACAGTCGCTACTGTTAATATAATAATGTCCAGTATTTGAAAAACAACAATTAATATGCATTTTTGTCACAGTTGTGGACAATTTGGAAATTGATTCCTGAAAACAGTTTTAAGCTAGGGCGAAGGACCGAGCCTGTCACTTTGTGTGGGTATCAGGCTGACATAAATCGCAGAGCCATGCCTATGACCCCATATGATATTTGTTTCAAATTGGGAAACCTCACGTTGTGTATAACATATCCGACACTACACAACTGATTTGGGGAATAATACACGGCATGGCTGTGACTAAGAAGAAACTCGCCGAATCCCGGGATCGAATGCGAGGCCATCAAAATACCTGTCAGTGTTTCGAAGTTTCAGCGAGTTTCGACCACTTGTCAATGTCGCCTCGGCTTGTTACTCGCCTCTGCATTTCGGCTTCCGGCGGGTCTTCAGTTCTATCTTGAAAATGTTGGCCCTTATCGTTGCAACCGAAATTCAGCTATTTCTGAACGAAAATCATGTTCGCTTCCCACGCCGGGTACACGAAGCGGATGTAAACATCGCGACGCGCCACCTGGCGATTATTTTAACGGAATTTTAAATACAGATTTGCCCGATCTGTCGCTCAATGCGCCAAACATTCGCTACGTCACACATCAGTCAAAATGGCGCGATTTACGAACTTTGATAGAAAAGGTGTTCAGATTTTTTTTACTAATAAACCACTGACTTTAAAAATGTGATTACCATTCAGAATAGTTCGTTTTTATTAACTCTTTCACGTGCATAGCATGTAACTTTTCTCTTTTGGTTCCCTTTAATACACGATACAGTCGCCAATTGTCACACCCGCACTGTTCTATCTCAGAGGTATAGTAGTCAGACTATGATGTTCTTAATGTGACTGTCCGAGTTTAGGTTGTATGGCTGTATCACACCTGGGATATTACAGTTTTAAAATATTCTTTCTTGTTTCACCAAATATTGTGCAGTAGTAGTATTTATTTTTTGTTTCCCTGTCCATGTATTACATACTTGGATTTTGATATATAAAGAAATTTTATTAAATTAAAGCAACTCATTTATGTTCTTCACAATGAGTTTCAATATTCTTGACAATTTTGGTGATATAAACATAAAGACTGATTTGTGGTAAAAGAGTTGTATCATTTGCATATATTACAAGTATAAATATATCAGTAACCATTGAAAAATTATTTATAGATTATTATCAGAAGTGGGCGTAGCATAGAGGCTATATATAAGGGAATCGTAAATTGTTGTTGAGATTTTATCACTCATATTGACGTATTGGTGTCTACTTTTCAAATAGCTTTCCATTACCATTTAAAATGTTAAGCAAACTACATAAATTATGTATGGAGCATGCAACACGTCTATAAAATTACAGTTGTGATGCATGCTCGATATGTAAGTACCCCGGTAGTTAGCTTAACAAAATGTTGTGGTCTAAAATGTTGAATGCTTTTGATAATACTGGTTTTGGTTAGCATTGAACAGATGATGCTCTGTGAAATACGAATGTATCTGAATATGTATAACCTTCTCAGTAACTTCTGAAATTACCGGATGAATATCAACGTGGGTGTTGCTAATTTCTGCCATGATAATTTCAACTCACTGAAGATGGTCCAATTTTATACAGTATAGCTGGTAGCTATATATCAGTCCACAAATGATTTTGTTTTTAATTTAATTAATTCCCAGTAATAGGTTAATTTTGCAATTGTTTAGAATGTATACATATGTATATATATACATATATATATATGTATATATATATATATATATATATATATATATATATATATATATATATGTGTTTTAGTACAAGTATTTATATTATGCATATTTTATCTACTTTGCCTACCATATCATGCCCTAATTAACCTCTTAGAAGTCGTAGCAATATGAAATGTTTTTGGTGACTATTAGGACATACTTTGGTCATTGTGGTGTTGGAAAATTAATTTTTTCTGGCCTTAGTTATCTTTTATAATTATATTATTAATTATATGTTATGATATTACTAATATAACAGTTATTGTTTCGATATATAATATATATATATATATATATATATATATATATATATATATATATATATATATATAGAGAGAGAGAGAGAGAGAGAGAGAGAGAGAGACAGAGAGAGACAGAGAGAGACAGAGAGAGACAGAGAGAGACAGAGAGAGACAGAGAGAGACAGAGACAGAGACAGAGGCAGAGGCAGAGGCAGAGGCAGAGGCAGAGGCAGAGGCAGAGGCAGAGGCAGAGGCAGAGGCAGAGGCAGAGACAGAGACAGAGACAGAGACAGAGACAGAGACAGAGACAGAGACATAGACAGAGACAGAGTGAGAGAGGTTTCTTTGCATTAAGACTACATCAAAAAAGACTACTGCATCAAAATTGCTAACCTATTTAATAATGTGTACCTTTTCTATATAAAAAAAACTATCACAAATAGTATCAGTATAAAGATACCACAGGTACAATAGTTAACACTAGTTCACCCGCGTCTACTGTCTGATCGACATCAGCTGTAAGTCTGTAACATTTCGAGGTGTTGTGCTCTTCAAAGATGTTGTCAGGTGCCGTGACACCTGAAGATAAACTGGTTTGATACAGATCGGTGACATTTAATGAGTGTTGGGAGCCATGTACTGGATATCTCCAGGGGCTGTTTCAGAGAGGCTATCCTAGGAAGGTGGGGGGCAGACGTTTAGTTGCTCGCCCGATGAGACTCGCTACTAAAATTGTTCATTTTGGTGCTCGTGGGTGCGTCACAGGCTCGCAGTAATAACTGGAAATGTGTGTATCTTTTTCCACCTCCCAGTGAGAACACCTGAAACACACCACTCTCACTGAAATCTCATTGCTATTTGTCAGGTTTTGTTTAGCTACATGATAGGTCAAGCCTAAACTATACGACATTTCTTCCATTCCGTCATCAGGGATGATCTTGGGTTTGTGGTCGACAAAATGTCCAACGTAGATTTAAAAACGCTTGCTTGATTCCACCGAACGACTTGTGCCCGAAAGGCGATTGGGTGAGAGTAAAGCATTGTTATTTCTAATTGGTTTTGTCTACTAAGATAACGACTTCTACGGTATGCTTCATACGAGAACCTCCATTGAAGGTAAAGTGTTGCGATAATCGCAAGAAGGTCTTCAAGTTTACTTATTACGTTACAAGTATGTACATAAAGTGTACACAAGAGTCAAACACCTGTGCCATTTTGGTTTGAAGCTAATCGTCTGACACAAATTTATTTGGTTTCCGTTTTAGGCGAGTTGGACTCAGCGACAGACCGTAACTAGAATGGCTTCTGACAGATGGCGATTACTGTTTTGGAAGCGACTGTTTGTGGCTACTCTCATGGCGACGGTCGTCGTATGCTTGCTCTTGGAGACATATTCGTCCCAGGGAACAGTCGGACTAACCCCTCCGCCATAAGGTCCGTCTCGCGTCTACCTGACGGTCGACTACGCCAACAAGCGCCTCGGAAATCTCCTCTTTAACTTTGCCTCGACTCTCGGCATTGCGCGAATGACGAACATGACGCCGATATATGGCCGCGATTTCGCTCTGATGAAGTACTTCCGACTTAATGAGACTCTGCTCGATGACATTGACAATGCCATGGGCATATCGGTCGGTTATGACGAGTATGGCAGGCGCGCTTGCGCATACGACCCCTTCGTGGAGAGGCTAGGCACGATCAACACGAGGCTGAACGGGTACTACCAGTCGGGTACTTCCGGCAAAACGAACACGACTTGCGTGCGCACCTTCACTTCCGGTTTGACGTTCTTTCAAAGGCACAAGAATTCCTGCGCATGAACACACCTCCGCAATGGAAACTAGTGTCATTCACACGTGTAGGAATACACGTACGACGCGGTGATATAGTGCGCGACTATTTTCAGAACTAAGGCTACACAATGGCAACGGATGCGTACTTCAAGGAGCAGTTTCCCAGAATACAGTTCGTCGTCTGCAGCGACGACATCACGTGGTGTCGGGAACACGTTCGCGACGAGTCCGTCGTATATTCGGAAGGCAATTCGCCCGTAACATATTTCGCGATATTATCGTCGTGCGACCACGTGATCATGTCGACGGGGTCGTTCTCGTGGTGGGCGACGTGGCTGGCCGGGGGCATGGCGGTATATTACTACAACTGGCCGCGTCCCATGTCGCAGCTCGAGTATTTCGTCACCAAGTCAGACTATGTGTACCCTACGTGGGCTCCCATATCTATGAAAGACAGGCCCTGGAAACGTCGCGTCAAACTGACACCAATGTACACCCGCAGTGACACTTTCAGCGTACCAGTGAAAACCACCAGCAATAAGTCGTTATTGTAGATTATTCTACAAACATAATACGACATTATTTTCAGACTGTTTCTTTATGTTGCTAGAAACGAATTCACATGACAGACAGTGTCGACGTCTCAGAGAGACCCGAGTAATCCAACATGTGGTTAAACTCGATATAGCTACAAGCAGCGATGGATGATTGCACGTCGACAAAGACACGTGCACATAGATGCATTCACCCATACAAACACAGGTAATACATCCGAGCTGGGGCTCTTCAACACACAGCGCCCTCACACGGATGTGGTCAAAACGTAAAACAGATACCGTACTAAAAGAGAGACGTCCGAGATTGAACGAGATCTGTTCGCGTTTGTTCCCACCGGGGGAGTGCCCCAGCTCCTATCTGACAGCTCTGATACAATCATGGACACACACAACCGCGCGTGCGTCACACACACGCACGCACATATGTGCACTCACTCGCACGTGAGCGCCCCTATAAAGTAACTGATCATCCCATAAAACACAAGTATAAACGTGCATCACGCATGGCGAGACAATAACAAATTGTATTCGCAAAACGCATTATATCTCATGCGGATGTACACCTGTTGAGATGTCTGATGTCATCAATATACATCACCTGCAGCGTAGCTGTGTAACTGATGACGTCATTTAATAGGTAGTCGTGTTTGTCTCCTTAGTTCGCTTGGCCATCCACACATGCCGCCGGCTGCAGACAAGACACAGACGGCAGCCGGCGACGGCAGCCGCTCCTGGTCGCAGAAGGAGAAACTCTTTATGTTCGTCGTCGCCTTTACGTCCGTCGTTTTACTGCCCGTTCTGCACTTCGGTGAGCAACCCTGCTTGTTCTGTGTGAAATTGTGGTTAACTGTTATTATTATTGTTTTTTATAGTCTTCTGTTCCGACTGTTTATGACA
>JAODUO010005061.1:12500-16442 GCA_025642075.2 Ridgeia piscesae
ATTTAACGCTGGATTAATAACTTAATTTATGGTTTCTGAATCAAATACAAATATGAGGCATTTACAAATTTCAAATACACATGATCAAATACATTACAATAACAACACTTCAAAACCAGGGGGCATATTCAAAAGAGTATCCAATTCAAATATGTAGTATATCAGATGGGTCCAGACATGGGGTCAAATACATTTGTATTTGAAAGTATTTAAATACTGTTTTAAGTATTTGTATTTGATGTTTAGGAATTAAAAGTATTTGCATTTAAATACTTTCCTAAAGTATTTGACTTTTTCAAATATTTTTTAAAATACATTGTCAGTATCAACATTTCTTTTTCACTGTCACATGTAATGCCTGCCAAACTGATTACCTTAATGCACTGCAACTTCACCCAACATTGCTAATTACTGATGAAGACACTTAACAGCAGGCTTCCCCCATGGCCCTGCACTGACCACAACTTGTGATTGCTCAGAGCCAGAGGATGGATTAATACCTAACAGTGACCATAGGTCAATATCCCGTTTTGTTCTTTAGTCAGGCTTCAATTTGGCACCAGTTTATTCTGGTTTCCTGGCTGACTTTGAAGTTGAGCCTTCCTCACAACATTAGCAATGATTAGCAAAACGCATTATATCTCATGCGGATGTACACCTGTTGAGATGTCTGATGTCATCAATATACATCACCTGCAGCGTAGCTGTGTAACTGATGACGTCATTTAATAGGTAGTCGTGTTTGTCTCCTCAGTTCGCTTGGCCGTCCACACATGCCGCCGGCTGCAGACAAGACACAGACGGCAGCCGGCGACGGCAGCCGCTCCTGGTCGCAGAAGGAGAAACTCTTTATGTTCGTCGTCGCCTTTACGTCCGTCGTTTTACTGCCCGTTCTGCACTTCGGTGAGCAACCCTGCTTGTTCTGTGTGAAATTGTGGTTAACTGTTATTATTATTGTTTTTTATAGTCTTCTGTTCCGACTGTTTATGACAGTTCCACGCGCTTTGCATTCTTATATACGTGAATTTTGTATTTACTTGTTCAGTCTCTCGGTGTTTTAGATTACTTTTTACGTGTGTGTGTGTGTGTGTGTGTGTGTGTGTTTGTGTGTGTGTGTGTGTGTGTTGTGTGTGTGTGTGTGTGTGTGTGTGTGTGTGTGTGTGTGTGTGTGTGTGTGTGTGTGTGTGTGTGTGTGTGTGTGTGTGTGTGTGTGTGCGCGCGTCTGTGTGTGCGCGTGTGTGCGTGTGTGTACTGGAAACATAAATATAGCCTACAAAATAAAATTCCCTTACAATCACCTGATGGAATTGCTGTAACACATTAATTTTAGTAGTGTTCTGTAACTTTGTAACAACACTAGCATTCGACACGACAACACGACATATTTGGCTTTGCTTTGCTATAACTAACAACGATTTTGTTTACAATAGTTACAATTTTGATTATTTTGGCATAGCGAGTCATCTTCAGAACATTAATGCAATTTCATAAAACAAACTTCAGATTAATCCCATTATTGACAGTGTATTGTAAGAATAAATAGTTTCAGCTTAATCCCATTGTTGACAGTTTCTCGTAAGAATAAATAGTTTCAGATTAATCCCATTGTTGACAGTTTCTTGAAAGAATAAACAGCTTCAGCTTAATCCCATTGTTGACAGTTTCTTGAAATACTAAATAGCTTCAGTTTAATCCCATTGTAGACTGTTTCTTGAAATAATAAATAGCTTCAGCTTAATTCCGTATTATTGTCCGTTCCAGTAAATAACACGAGTCATGTTTCTTCTCCTAGGTGAACTACGCGACGTGTGGGCGCCTCCCAAACCTAACGTCAACAGAAACACGTGCAAGTGTGGCTGCTTCGATACGATATTCAGATGTAGGTAGATGCGATGTAGTTGCGTTGACTTGGGCGAAATCACATGAAATATCAGCAGCTTTGTGGAACAACGGAGAACCTGGCGTACTGTAAAGAAGACAATCAAAACTCGAGGAAGACCCTACTTGACATGTGGAGCACAGATGTGGGAATGAAAGAAGGCTACTCGAGCAAAATAATGTGAGAATGAATCAATGCTGAGAGGAGACGAGCAAGCGTAAAAGATGAAGAGAGAGAGATGGAGCGGTAGAGAAAGAGCGAGAGAGAGAGAGAGAAGGGAGGGATGGAGATTGAGAGAGGTGGAGAGAGCGAGAGAGAAGAGAGAGAGAGAGAGAGAGAGAGAGAGAGAGAGAGAGAGAGAGAGAAAGAGAGGGTAAATGGAGAGAGAGAGAGAGAGACAGACAGACATATATAAAGAGAAAGAGGTGGCGAGACAGAAAGATACGGAGACAGAGAGAGAGAGTGAGAGACCGATATACATACATACTTAGTTACTTAGTTAGTTACTTACTTACTTACTTACTTACTTACTTACCTACATACGTACGTACGTACGTACGTACATACATACATACTTACTTACTTACTTACCTACGTACGTACATACATACATACATACATACTTACTTACATACGTACGTACGTGCATACATACATACCTACTTACGTACATACATACATACATACCTACATACATACATACATACATACATACATATATACATAAATACATACATACATACATACATACATACACACACACACATACATACATACATACATACATACATACATACATACATACATACATACATACATACATATATACACTCGCCGACGGACCGACCTCTGAAATGTCTACCACGAGACGGGAACTCCGTCGCTTCGCCTACACTTCGACGCGATCCATTAGCGATCCGTTAGCGATAATCCGTAGTGTGAGTGTGTGGCTGGCGTGATCAGTGTACTTGTCATTGCAGCTGCTAGCGATTGTCACCAGTTATTCTTCTTGCTGTTCTTCATCTCTCCACGTAACCTAGTCCTACCAATGACGTCGCCATATCGTCAGTTTGGTGGGTGACGAGGAAGTTGTTTGTTAATTGTCGACGACCTTATGTACGTATAACATATACAGACAGTGCGACCTGTAATAATATATATTGATGGTAGTAGTATCGTTATCGTTGTAGCCGTCTTAGCCGTTCCTCTAACATAAGTAATAATAGCCTTAATGTTAGCAGCAATATTATTACTACTACTATTATTATCATTGGTCGTTGTTGTTGTTGTTGTTGTTGTTGTTGTTGTTGTTGTTGCTAATGAGTATCAATATTGTTCTCCGCAGCTATGGTGCTACAACTCGTCAATACGAACAGTCGTCACCGAGCCTTGGAAGCTACTCGTTATTCTCAACGTCAACCTCACACACGTTATCGTGCGCGCACTCGGCTGGTCCGGGTTCAACGAGAGGTCGTACGAGATTCTGCGAGACTTGACGCTTCTGGTGCCCGCCTTATTTCACGTGCTTGTTTCACGTACTCTTCGAACTCAGCATCATGGCTCAGAACAACGGTATATCATTGAGGAGATTTTTCTACAGAGAAGAGATTATGGTCTCTATATTAATGGTGGCGCTTTTTTGTGATATATGGAAATCTTACAAGATTGTAATGACATTTGTTATGTGCAAGGAATGAAGTCATAATTTATATTCGTTGTAAGTATTAAAATTACGATGTACAAACACAGGTGACACTTTAAACAGACCGGATTAAGTATGTTGTTAGGAGAAGGTGAGTATGTAATTATGTATGTATATCTATTATCATAATATATAATAAAATTATATATATATTAATATATATATATATATATATATATATATATATATATGGAACTTTAAATTGGACATATATTCTAGCTTCCTTCTTATCAGAAATGGTATTGTGTATGTGCCAACACACATGATTTTATATTCAATATCAGATATACATGTACAGTCAATATGTCTGGCAAATCTGATGCTTGTTTCGGGAGCAAATGCTACGAAAATATGAGGTTAT
>JAODUO010005062.1:0-11136 GCA_025642075.2 Ridgeia piscesae
CAAAAAAACCAATTGCAGCGGGCATCACAGCGTGAGCCTGGGCAAATGCAGGTAGTGATAGTCTGGCTGGCCAACCTCAGTTAGCAGCACTGGCTAGACCAGCAAGCTCGACCAGGCTCAACCCCCGAGATAGCTCATGTTTCTATTGTAGGAAACAGGGTCATTTCATCAAAGAATGTCCCAAGAAGAGGGCCCCATCCAGGCGATGTAATTGCAGAGGTACCTCCTGTTTCCACTGCACGCAGGAGGGCCACTTTGTCCGTGATTGCCCGCAGAAGAAGTGTGTAGATGTGAGGAACAGAGGGCCTGAGCAAGCAGTCCAGTGACACATCTGCTAGTATCGATAGATGGAGCTTTATCTAAGGGGTGACAGAGAGGTTGGCTATTGCAGAAGGGAGGATTGTATAGTTGGAAGGGATGTTGTTGGAGGCAGAGACCTTGGAGATACAGCTCCATCAACAGGTAGTATCCCTACAGGATGGCCAGGAGCAGATGAGGGTGCAAGGGGAGGAACTGCACATGGTAGCAAATGAGAACTTGGGATTAGCTGCGAGGTTGGACAAAGCAAATGTGGAAATCTCAACATTGAGATTCTCTGTGGAATCAGCCAGAGCTGATGCGGTGGTGGCCAGCAGCAAGAATGCTCAACTGATTAACCAGTTGAAGGGCAACCAGGTCTGAGATGTGGAGCCCTGGTGAGAAACAATTCGGAGTTGGCAGCAAGGAGCCATCTGGGCAGAAAAGCCAGATTCAGCCTGAGCATGTGGCAGACTCGTGCACATCATGTCCACTGTCGGCGAAAAAGAGAGGACAGTTTGTTCCACGTGAGGCCACTCGGGTGGATGTGGAGCTCTTCCAAAGCGAGGCGGAGAGGCTGGAAAATGAGAGGTGCGAGTTGACTGTGAGTAGAAAACATCGGCATTGGTTGGCTGCGTGGAGACAACCACATAATCTAGTTGGCAGCAAGGCCAGCGCATACCGTTGGTGCAGGAAGTCGCACGACTCTGCATGCCTGTAGATATGGGTCAGTATATCTCCTGAACACAGTGACCATGCCTGTATGAGCAGGACAGGTGTTTTCCCACTACCATGGGGCACTGTGTTGTTACGGTATATATGTTTTGGTAGGTGGAGCCACTGAGTGAGAGTAGCTTGCCTGCACTAGCGGGACATGGATTTCCTCTACCTTTGGCTGCTGTGTGTTGCCCTGCCCATATGTCTAGCATTGCTTCCCAGGCTAAGGTAAATTTACACAATATTTGTTGTGGCAATGGGTGTCACCTCACTGAGGACTGCTGGTTGAGATGTAGTCATGGGGAAATTCTACTTTTACAGGTAGTGTGAAAATGGTTATGATGTTTGCTCCATGTGGAGACAGGTCGCCCTAATCATTTACTGTGTTTAATTTTGCTATATTTTAATTTTTGTTTAAAACTTATTTACTTTATATTCGATGCTATGAAAGCGTAATGGTGTTTGCTCCAGGTGGAGACAGGGGTTGCCCGCACCAACCAGTGAGTGTAGTCATGTGTCTTTTTATTCTTACTGTGTCTGTTGTGAGGCCTTTGAGTCACAAGCGTTTGGTGTTGGTATAATCCGTGGACGGATACAGACAAAACTGGGGCAGATGTCATGGACCGCCATGACGCTATCATATTGTATGTATTTATTTGGTTCAGTAATCGGTGACTCCACCTGGTGATTAATGTTTAGTGTTAATTAGCAGTGACAATAGGTGTCACTGCAGTTTGATCAGCGGGATTTGGGGGAGAGTGGGAGAGCAAGCAAACAGCCGAGACACGAGGCTGTGTTTTCAGTGGGAAGTTGCTTTGGTGAGTTTAATTACTGCAATTGTATAACATTTGAGCCATGAGTGCTGTAACATGTGAGCCATTATTGCGCCTTGACAATTGTGGACAGTTATTAATACTTACGTAATTATTGCAGTAGTTTAATTTCCCTTCGTATTCCCACGTGTAAAATCCTCTGATATGGGCTGGTAAATTAACTACCGGGTAATTATATCGCAGCTAACCATTAAGGTTGCCATTTATACTGAACTGTGCAGCAGCAGGCCGTGTAGAGTGTACGTTGAACACTGAGGTTGTTTTTCTATGGAAGAAGCGACAAATCGTTGTAATATTAATGTATTTATCAAATGTTTTAAGCCAAATCGTCACTATCCACGTGTGTCGATCGAGAAACGGTAATCAGTATTGTTATGGTTAAGTGCTAGTACTTGCCGATATATGTATTGTGAGAGAACGTGTTTAGTGTCACAGCATGGTTGTTGGTGATGGATCACAAATTAAGACACTATAGTTTGACATTAATGAGTGCAAACTGTTGACTTGTAGTTGTACAAGTGTGGGTGTTTGGCACCAGGATGATCACTAGGGGTCAGCACTGATGTAATTAATGTGTACATGGTAGTTGTTGCTGGTTTTTATTATGAGCGATGTAGAAACATATTTTTGTTCTGCAGCGTGATTGATTCATGAATGCTTTGGAAGCAAGAAGCCCGAGAGTATAGTCCTGACGTCTGACTGTGGGCAGGTACATATCATGATTTAGTCTTGTATTTCTATATTATATTTGCCATTTGGGGTGTGCGTAAATATGTACTTGTCTTAGACTAAGTAAGAGTTTGATTATTGCCACCAAAGTCATGCAGTATTAATTACTTAATGCAATACGTAGGTATTGCGTTATTTATTCAGTTAATTGCCAGTGTTGGCATGTTGGCTTAAGTATTGAACTTAAGTAGTGTGTGCAGAGATGGATCTTCTTACATGATGTTGTATATTGTACTGTATGTAATGATGCCTGTGCTCACTGTGATTTATGGTTGTCACAGGGTTTTGTTTTGCTTTCTGCATGTGAAATAAAGACATTGTGAACGGTGACCGCTCGAGTTCTCGTCCTTGACAACTGGTGTCCGGAAGTGGGATCGCCCCGCAAGAAAGAAAAAGACCCTGTCGCACAGTCGTGTAGTTCATGGTGAGCTACGTCATTCTTGTAATTAACACTTGTGGGTGTGTATATTTATGGTGTAGCAGTACAAGTGCTATGGATGTGGTTATGGTGTAGCAGTATAGTTACCAGCAGTACAGGTGCTGCAGCCATAGAGTATATGTTGCGTATTATATTGTGTTATTGTTCATATTAATCAAAGTTGCAGCTATACTTATATGCAGTGGAAGTATGTCAGTTGGTGTGTATTATTTTAATGTTCTTTGTGGTGCTTATTCTGCATATCTGAGATTTTAGTCAGTACTTCCTCAGTCAGCTGACACTTGTCTTTTCATTTAAGTTTCATTATTCGAATTATCCTTGTTTCCCAGCCAAGCTATGACTGATGAACAAATTGCAGCGTTAATTGCACAGTCAAACGCGGCTTTAGCAGCAACATTGGCTGGTGTCCTTCAGCAATTTAGGGCCCCACCTGCTCCAACAATTAAGCTGGCTAAATTTATGGGTTACCCTATGACTGCTGGTGATCCAACTCTGGTTGAGTGGTTGGACCAGTTTGATGCGTATGCACATCAGACCATTTAGGAGGGTGTGCGAGAGAGGAAGTTCTGTGCCACTCCGACATGGTGCAGTGTGATTATGATGCATTGGTTGCATTGCTGAAATTGCGTTTCGCACCACACGAAACAGTGCATTCTTTGAGCATAGAGTTCCATGCTCGAGTGCAGTTAAATGGGGAGACTCTGGCTGAATACAGCAGAGTGCTCATGGGACTGCGCAACCGAATGGAGAAAGCAGCAGCCAGTGAAGCAGAGCATCGGGCACTGGCCCTTCTGCGAGACACTGCTCTAAAGTATCAGTTTATCGAGGGTGTTCAGGAGCAGTCCGTATGCCAAGAGCTGAGGCGGATTGCTCTACATTGTGCAGGCATGCCCTTTTATCACATGCGGAATGAGGCCCTCTGTTTGCTGGATGACGAACAACATTGTGCCAGGGAAGGGCAAGATTCGTCTCCAGTCAATTGTGGACTTTTAGACATAGCACAGATGCAGCAGCAGCTACAAACGCAAGTAATGCAGCTGGCATCACAGCAGTGCCAGACAGCTGGGCAAATGCAGGTAGTGATAGACCAGTTGCCCAGTCTGGCTGGCCAACCTCAGTTAGCAGCACCGGCACGCAGGAGGGCCACTTTGTCCGTGATTGCCCGCAGAAGAAGTGTGTAGATGTGAGGAACAGAGGGCCTGAGCAAAGCAGTGCTCAAGTGACACATCTGACTAGTAATCAGATAGATGGAGCTTTATCTAAGGGGGTGACAGAGAGGTTGGCTATTGCAGAAGGGAGGATTGTATAGTTGGAAGGGATGTTGTTGGAGGCAGAGACCTTGGAGATACAGCTCCATCAACAGGTAGTATCCCTACAGGATGGCCAGGAGCAGATGAGGGTGCAAGGGGAGGAACTGCACATGGTAGCAAATGAGAACTTGGGATTAGCTGCGAGGTTGGACAAAGCAAATGTGGAAATCTCAACATTGAGATTCTCTGTGGAATCAGCCAGAGCTGATGCGGTGGTGGCCAGCAGCAAGAATGCTCAACTGATTAACCAGTTGAAGGGCAACCTGGTCGAATGTGGAGCCCTGGTGAAGCAATTCGGGGAGATGCGCGAGCAGTTGAAGGAGCTCACTGAGCAGAAAAGCCAGTTCAGTGAGCATGTGGCAGAGCTGCAGTGCCATATGTCCACTGTCGGCAGAAAAAGAGAGGCCACAGTTTGTCCACGTGAGGCCACTCGGGTGGATGTGGAGCTCTTCCAAAGCGAGGCGGAGAGGCTGGAAAATGAGAGGTGCGAGTTGACTGTGAGTAGAAAACATCGGCATTGGTTGGCTGCGTGGAGACAACCACATAATTTAGTTGGCAGCAAGGCCAGCGCGTACCGTTGGTGCAGGAAGTCGCACGACTCTGCATGCCTGTAGATATGGGTCAGTATATCTCCTGAACACAGTGACCATGCCTGTATGAGCAGGACAGGTGTTTTCCCACTACCATGGGGCACTGTGTTGTTACGGTATATATGTTTTGGTAGGTGGAGCCACTGAGTGAGAGTAGCTTGCCTGCACTAGCGTCAGATAATTTAGTATGCTCTGCCTCACTCCAAACTCATACTTAGTTAGCCCCTCCTCAGTGAGGTGACACCCATTGCCACAACAAATATTGTGTAAATTTACCTTAGCCTGGGAAGCAATGCTAGACATATGGGCAGGGCAACACACAGCAGCCAAAGGTAGAGGAAATCCATGTCCCGCTAGTGCAGGCAAGCTACTTCCTCACTCAGTGGCTCCACCTACCAAAACATATATACCGTAACAACACAGTGCCCCATGGTAGTGGGAAAACACCTGTCCTGCTCATACAGGCATGGTCACTGTGTTCAGGAGATATACTGACCCATATCTACAGGCATGCAGAGTCGTGCGACTTCCTGCACCAACGGTATGCGCTGGCCTTGCTGCCAACTAGATTATGTGGTTGTCTCCACGCAGCCAACCAATGCCGATGTTTTCTACTCACAGTCAACTCGCACCTCTCATTTTCCAGCCTCTCCGCCTCGCTTTGGAAGAGCTCCACATCCACCCGAGTGGCCTCACGTGGACAAACTGTGGCCTCTCTTTTTCTGCCGACAGTGGACATATGGCACTGCAGCTCTGCCACATGCTCACTGAACTGGCTTTTCTGCTCAGTGAGCTCCTTCAACTGCTCGCGCATCTCCCCGAATTGCTTCACCAGGGCTCCACATTCGACCAGGTTGCCCTTCAACTGGTTAATCAGTTGAGCATTCTTGCTGCTGGCCACCACCGCATCAGCTCTGGCTGATTCCACAGAGAATCTCAATGTTGAGATTTCCACATTTGCTTTGTCCAACCTCGCAGCTAATCCCAAGTTCTCATTTGCTACCATGTGCAGTTCCTCCCCTTGCACCCTCATCTGCTCCTGGCCATCCTGTAGGGATACTACCTGTTGATGGAGCTGTATCTCCAAGGTCTCTGCCTCCAACAACATCCCTTCCAACTATACAATCCTCCCTTCTGCAATAGCCAACCTCTCTGTCACCCCCTTAGATAAAGCTCCATCTATCTGATTACTAGTCAGATGTGTCACTTGAGCACTGCTTTGCTCAGGCCCTCTGTTCCTCACATCTACACACTTCTTCTGCGGGCAATCACGGACAAAGTGGCCCTCCTGCGTGCAGTGGAAACAGGAGGTACCTTTGCAATGCAATTACATCGCCTGGATGGGGCCCTCTTCTTGGGACATTCTTTGATGAAATGACCCTGTTTCCTACAATAGAAACATGAGCTATCTCGGGGGTTGAGCCTGGTCGAGCTTGCTGGTCTAGCCAGTGCTGCTAACTGAGGTTGGCCAGCCAGACTATCACTACCTGCATTTGCCCAGCTGTCTGGCACTGCTGTGATGCCAGCTGCATTACTTGCGTTTGTAGCTGCTGCTGCATCTGTGCTATGTCTAAAAGTCCACAATTGACTGGAGACGAATCTTGCCCTTCCCTGGCACAATGTTGTTCGTCATCCAGCAAACAGAGGGCCTCATTCCGCATGTGATAAAAGGGCATGCCTGCACAATGTAGAGCAATCCGCCTCAGCTCTTGGCATACGGACTGCTCCTGAACACCCTCGATAAACTGATACTTTAGAGCAGTGTCTCGCAGAAGGGCCAGTGCCCGATGCTCTGCTTCACTGGCTGCTGCTTTCTCCATTCGGTTGCGCAGTCCCATGAGCACTCTGCTGTATTCAGCCAGAGTCTCCCCATTTAACTGCACTCGAGCATGGAACTCTATGCTCAAAGAATGCACTGTTTCGTGTGGTGCGAAACGCAATTTCAGCAATGCAACCAATGCATCATAATCACACTGCACCATGTCGGAGTGGCACAGAACTTCCTCTCTCGCACACCCTCCTAAATGGTCTGATGTGCATACGCATCAAACTGGTCCAACCACTCAACCAGAGTTGGATCACCAGCAGTCATAGGGTAACCCATAAATTTAGCCAGCTTAATTGTTGGAGCAGGTGGGGCCCTAAATTGCTGAAGGACACCAGCCAATGTTGCTGCTAAAGCCGCGTTTGACTGTGCAATTAACGCTGCAATTTGTTCATCAGTCATAGCTTGGCTGGGAAACAAGGATAATTCGAATAATGAAACTTAAATGAAAAGACAAGTGTCAGCTGACTGAGGAAGTACTGACTAAAATCTCAGATATGCAGAATAAGCACCACAAAGAACATTAAAATAATACACACCAACTGACATACTTCCACTGCATATAAGTATAGCTGCAACTTTGATTAATATGAACAATAACACAATATAATACGCAACATATACTCTATGGCTGCAGCACCTGTACTGCTGGTAACTATACTGCTACACCATAACCACATCCATAGCACTTGTACTGCTACACCATAAATATACACACCCACAAGTGTTAATTACAAGAATGACGTAGCTCACCATGAACTACACGACTGTGCGACAGGGTCTTTTTCTTTCTTGCGGGGCGATCCCACTTCCGGACACCAGTTGTCAAGGACGAGAACTCGAGCGGTCACCGTTCACAATGTCTTTATTTCACATGCAGAAAGCAAAACAAAACCCTGTGACAACCATAAATCACAGTGAGCACAGGCATCATTACATACAGTACAATATACAACATCATGTAAGAAGATCCATCTCTGCACACACTACTTAAGTTCAATACTTAAGCCAACATGCCAACACTGGCAATTAACTGAATAAATAATGCAATACCTACGTATTGCATTAAGTAATTAATACTGCATGACTTTGGTGGCAATAATGATTAATCAAACTCTTACTTAGTCTAAGACAAGTACATATTTACGCACACCCCAAATGGCAAATATAATATAGAAATACAAGACTAAATCATGATATGTACCTGCCCACAGTCAGACGTCAGGACTATACTCTCGGGCTTCTTGCTTCCAAAGCATTCATGAAGCAATCACACTGCAGAACAAAAATATGTTTCTACATCGCTCATAATAAAAACCAGCAACAACTACCATGTACACATTAAACATCAGTGCTGACCCCTAGTGATCATCCTGGTGCCAAACACCCACACTTGTACAACTACAAGTCAACAGTTTGCACTCATTAATGTCAAACTATAGTGTCTTAATTTGTGATCCATCACCAACAACCATGCTGTGACACTAAACACGTTCTCTCACAATACATATATCGGCAAGTACTAGCACTTAACCATAACAATACTGATTACCGTTTCTCGATCGACACACGTGGATAGTGACGATTTGGCTTAAAACATTTGATAAATACATTAATATTACAACGATTTGTCGCTTCTTCCATAGAAAAACAACCTCAGTGTTCAACGTACACTCTACACGGCCTGCTGCTGCACAGTTCAGTATAAATGGCAACCTTAATGGTTAGCTGTCATATAATTACCCGGTAGTTAATTTACCAGCCCATATCAGAGGATTTTACACGTGGGAATACGAAGGGAAATTAAACTACTGCAATAATTACGTAAGTATTAATAACTGTCCACAATTGTCAAGGCGCAATAATGGCTCACATGTTACAGCACTCATGGCTCAAATGTTATACAATTGCAGTAATTAAACTCACCAAAGCAACTTCCCACTGAAAACACAGCCTCGTGTCTCGGCTGTTTGCTTGCTCTCCCACTCTCCCCCAAATCCCGCTGATCAAACTGCAGTGACACCTATTGTCACTGCTAATTAACACTAAACATTAATCACCAGGTGGAGTCACCGATTACTGAACCAAATAAATACATACAATATGATAGCGTCATGGCGGTCCATGACATCTGCCCCAGTTTTGTCTGTATCCGTCCACGGATTATACCAACACCAAACGCTTGTGACTCAAAGGCCTCACAACAGACACAGTAAGAATAAAAAGACACATGACTACACTCACTGGTTGGTGCGGGCAACCCCTGTCTCCACCTGGAGCAAACACCATTACGCTTTCATAGCATCGAATATAAAGTAAATAAGTTTTAAACAAAAATTAAAATATAGCAAAATTAAACACAGTAAATGATTAGGGCGACCTGTCTCCACATGGAGCAAACATCATAACCATTTTCACACTACCTGTAAAAGTAGAATTTCCCCATGACTACATCTCAACCAGCAGTCCTCAGTGAGGTGACACCCATTGCCACAACAAATATTGTGTAAATTTACCTTAGCCTGGGAAGCAATGCTAGACATATGGGCAGGGCAACACACAGCAGCCAAAGGTAGAGGAAATCCATGTCCCGCTAGTGCAGGCAAGCTACTCTCACTCAGTGGCTCCACCTACCAAAACATATATACCGTAACAACACAGTGCCCCATGGTAGTGGGAAAACACCTGTCCTGCTCATACAGGCATGGTCACTGTGTTCAGGAGATATACTGACCCATATCTACAGGCATGCAGAGTCGTGCGACTTCCTGCACCAACGGTATGCGCTGGCCTTGCTGCCAACTAGATTATGTGGTTGTCTCCACGCAGCCAACCAATGCCGATGTTTTCTACTCACAGTCAACTCGCACCTCTCATTTTCCGGGCCTCTCGCCTCGCTTTGGGAAGAGCTCCACATCCACCCGAGTGGCCTCACGTGGACAAACTGTGGCCTCTCTTTTTCTGCCGACAGTGGACATATGGCACTGCAGCTCTGCCACATGCTCACTGAACTGGCTTTTCTGCTCAGTGAGCTCCTTCAACTGCTCGCGCATCTCCCCGAATTGCTTCACCAGGGCTCCACATTCGACCAGGTTGCCCTTCAACTGGTTAATCAGTTGAGCATTCTTGCTGCTGGCCACCACCGCATCAGCTCTGGCTGATTCCACAGAGAATCTCAATGTTGAGATTTCCACATTTGCTTTGTCCAACCTCGCAGCTAATCCCAAGTTCTCATTTGCTACCATGTGCAGTTCCTCCCCTTGCACCCTCATCTGCTCCTGGCCATTGAGGATACTACCTGTTGCTTGCACTGTATCTCCAAGGTCTCTGCCTCCAACAACATCCCTTCCAACTATACAATCCTCCCTTCTGCAATAGCCAACCTCTCTGTCACCCCCTTAGATAAAGCTCCATCTATCTGATTACTAGTCAGATGTGTCACTTGAGCACTGCTTTGCTCAGGCCCTCTGTTCCTCACATCTACACACTTCTTCTGCGGGCAATCACGGACAAAGTGGCCCTCCTGCGTGCAGTGGAAACAGGAGGTACCTCTGCAATTACATCGCCTGGATGGGGCCCTCTTCTTGGGACATTCTTTGATGAAATGACCCTGTTTCCTACAATAGAAACATGAGCTATCTCGGGGGTTGAGCCTGGTCGAGCTTGCTGGTCTAGCCAGTGCTGCTAACTGAGGTTGGCCAGCCAGACTATCACTACCTGCATTTGCCCAGCTGTCTGGCACTGCTGTGATGCCAGCTGCATTACTTGCGTTTGTAGCTGCTGCTGCATCTGTGCTATGTCTAAAAGTCCACAATTGACTGGAGACGAATCTTGCCCTTCCCTGGCACAATGTTGTTCGTCATCCAGCAAACAGAGGGCCTCATTCCGCATGTGATAAAAGGGCATGCCTGCACAATGTAGAGCAATCCGCCTCAGCTCTTGGCATACGGACTGCTCCTGAACACCCTCGATAAACTGATACTTTAGAGCAGTGTCTCGCAGAAGGGCCAGTGCCCGATGCTCTGCTTCACTGGCTGCTGCTTTCTCCATTCGGTTGCGCAGTCCCATGAGCACTCTGCTGTATTCAGCCAGAGTCTCCCCATTTAACTGCACTCGAGCATGGAACTCTATGCTCAAAGAATGCACTGTTTCGTGTGGTGCGAAACGCAATTTCAGCAATGCAACCAATGCATCATAATCACACTGCACCATGTCGGAGTGGCACAGAACTTCCTCTCTCGCACACCCTCCTAAATGGTCTGATGTGCATACGCATCAAACTGGTCCAACCACTCAACCAGAGTTGGATCACCAGCAGTCATAGGGTAACCCATAAATTTAGCCAGCTTAATTGTTGGAGCAGGTGGGGCCCTAAATTGCTGAAGGACACCAGCCA
>JAODUO010005064.1:0-10436 GCA_025642075.2 Ridgeia piscesae
AGTTGCTCCCCTATCGACATCAGTGCATGGCTTGGAGAAGTCGATCAACAGCTCCATGCCAGGTACAGTAAACGTGATAAGGCTGTTGTCTATGGATTCACGGAGACTGTGAAGTGTCAGATATCATCTTCCACAACATACACACACACACACACACACACACACACACACACACACACACACACACACACACACACACACACACACACACACACACGCACACACACACCACCACACACACACACACACACACACACACACACACAATACACACACACACACACACACACACACACACACACACACTCATTCACTCACTCACTCACTCACTCACTCACTCACTCACTCACTGGTTCAGCCATAACGGATACCTTTCTCATGACGCTGGCCAGATGTGTTTTATTGCAAACACCAATGGAATTAGTTTAGAAGAGATATGTTGCAATGGGTAGCTACTTGTCTTTGGCGATCTTGACAAGTACGCCTTCCTTTGCAGAGTACAACATGTGTTTGAGCAACGTATACATTTGTTATGATCGCGAGATGCATGAGATGACAACTATCTTACAAACTCTTGTTCCTAATGTTGTAGCGGCCGCGACAGTGCCGTCGAGTAGACACAGGCATTCAATAACTTCGACATACCAACAGGGAGCCAGACGTCGCAAACGACACAAGGAAGAATCAACTACACGTGCTACAGTTGCAAACCTGTCGACATCAGTGCATGGCCTGGAGAAGTCGATCAACAGCTCCATGCCAGGTATTGACAACGTGATAAGGCTGTTGTCTGTGGATTCACAGACGGCTGTGAAGTGTCAGATCTCACCTTCAACAACATACACACACTCACTGGTTCAGCCATAATGGAGACCTGTCTCATGCTCCTTGCCAGAGGTGTTCTGTTGCAAACACTAGTGAAATTATGTTAGAAGGGATAATAAAAACGTAAAAGATATACAGTACATTGGTTGTTTTCCACTGATGAGTGAAATCGTTGTTTCAGATATACCAGTTGCCGTAGACGGAGGCGCCCATAATCCCAAGCGACATGGGCAGTCACACACGCCTAAGACGAAATCTGCCCGATCACGGGACAATGTTTAGAGTTATTTCTCAATGTTAATTGAACAAAATACGTTGATTTTGTAGGGATGACATTGTCAAGTGAAGAGTATGTACAGTGAACGCCAGTTGTTTAGTTAACTGCTTGTTGTAATCATTGCATTTGTTTTATTGGCTAAGACGATATTGTGGTGGAGGTTTTAGCCATTGCAAAAGATGCCCACAAACAAAATGTAAAACGTACCTGTATTTTTCTGTCGAAAAAATGGCTGTCATTTGTTGGATGTTATCAATGTGCGCAAGTTGTTCATGAAATCAAAAACAACCAGCTGTACTCTTGAACCCATGCCAACCAAATTGGTTAAACAATACATTGCTGAATTACTCCCACTCCTTATGCACATAATCAACCTCTCTATAGCCGCTGGGGAATTCCCTCAGGAATGGAAAACCGCATTTGTTGTGCCATTGCATAAATAGGCAGGATTGGACCCCTTTCTAAAAATATCGTCCGGTATCGAATCTCCAATATCTCTCTAAGCTAACCGAGCGAGCTGTTGTTAACCAACTTTGTCTTCATTCGGATTGCCAATTTCCTTTGCTACCATGTCAGTCTGCATACAGAGTTGGACATTCTACAGAAACTGCTCTGGTTAAGGTTCAGTCTGACATTCTTCTTAATATGGACCAACAGAAGGTTTCACAAATGGTTTAAATTATTTGTCGTCGGCCTTTGATACTGTGGACATTTTGTTAAATATTATGAACTGCACTTTTGGAGTAACAGGCACAGCTCTAAGTTGGATTAACTCTTATCACCAATCAAGATCGCAGCAAATTTGTATCAATGACATTGTATCAGAGCAGTTTAAACTTGATTATGGTTTAGCCGAAATTGTCATGCCTTGGTCCCGTTGAATTCACTGACTACTGTAGTCGTCTTTTCTCCATAATTAATCAGCACGAGAAGTTAGGACAAGCCTATGCCGATGACCACCAGGTCTACTGTAATTTCCACCCTGATTTTATGGACATTAATCGTGAGTCCATGGACAGATGCATTAGTGATACCAGTACCTGGATGGAAGGCATGAAACTAACATTGAACCAATCCAAGACGGAGTTCATATTAATTGGAATTCCGCAGCAATTAGCAAAATGCTCCAACATGGCTATTAACATTGGGGGCAATGAGATATATGCATTAAGCTGTGTGCGAAACTTGGGCGCTTATTTTGATAAATACATGACTATGGAACAACATATCAAGTCCAAATGTAAGGCTGCTTATGCACAACTGTATAACATCGGAAAAGTGAGAAAATATCTTGATCACCAGAGTGCAAAGAAACTGATACATGCTCTGGTCCACAGCCATATTAATTACTGTAATGTTCTCCTGATCGGCGTACCAAAATACATTATACAGAAATTGCAAATGGTTCAAAACACCGCCACCAGAGTGTTGTGTAGAATCGGCAAGTATGACCACATCACTTCAACACTGACGTCACTATCTGGATCCCTGTGGAATTTAGCATTAAATACAATATATGTTTACTGACGTTTAATTCTTTACATGACCATGGACCAGAGTTCATATCTGAAGTGCTGATTCCTAGAATCATCCTTAAAGATTAAGATCACAGTATGACTTAACATTTCTTTTGCCTAGAACAAAGAGGAAAACGTATTTGGAGTGGCTGCACCAAAATTGTGGAACTTATTACCCAAAGATGTGCGCAGCTGCAACGAAGTTGCCGTTTTAAAGGATAAATTAAAGACTCACTATTTTGGTGTAGCCTACAACTAGCTTGTGGTTGCACATTTTATTAGTTTTACAATTGTTAGATAACTACTTAGTCTACGTCGGATGTTTGTACTTTGATACACAATGTATTTATATATTTATTTAGCTAATTTATTTTACAATTTTATATTATATCAAGATATGCGTATTACGTTGAATGTTTACATTGACTCTTATATTGTCCAGCCCGTAGAATACCACTATAAATATGGTGCTATATACATTCATAAACATTTATAAAGTGAATACATTTTGTTATGTCGACGTGGAGTTGTTCAGTAATGTTAGCGATGGCACTCTCTCGTAAATGATGACATTATACCTCAATCAACCTTCCGTTGGTGGCGATTGGTGAATGTTGTAGACATTTACAAAAATATTCAACATTGATATACTCTTGGAGAGAACAGTAGATATAGAGGGACTGAAACGCGCTCGCACACACGCACGCACGCACGCGCACACACACACACAAACACAACCACGCGCGCGCAAGGACACACACTGAGAAACAACACAAGGAAACAAACACACGCACAACCTCGTGCACTGGAATCCGCGCGCATAACACGACACTGTACTGTGAACAACTATACGTTGCATAACTATACGTATAACATGAATACATCGGCATGATAATCGTAGTCATTGATGTAATATTAACAATAATAAAAGCGAAAAGAAGCTCCAACATACGCAGTTAATTCTTACTATGAAACTTAAGCAGCTCAGTGTGCACACTCTGCCTCCCTCCTTCCCCCTCCCTCGCTTCATCGCCTCCATCCTCCCTATTCTCTCTGTATATATTTATATATGTATAATATATATATATAGAGAGAGATATAATATATATACACATTGTATATATATATATATATATATATATATATATATATATATATATATATATATATATATATATATATATATAGGGCATAAAGAAGTAATAACATTCTCGTAAACTTATCAATAAACATACACACACGCACGCACGCACACACACATACACACACGGACACATATACACATAATTACACATGCGCATGCAAGCCCACACACCCACACAATCAAACGACGCGCGCCATCTAGGAAAAGTTGATAACAAGTCAACGCAATGTTTAGCGCCATGTCTACACACCGTCCGTCATTACGTAGACTTAAATACAAACAACACAAAGTAATTCTTCTTGACTTCACTTGACGTGATAAGCAACCACAATGTAGGTATTATATTGACTACTTGATACTACTTGATGTAGAGTTTTTGGTGATCTGGTGCTGGAGATAAGAGTAGCCCCCTCAAAAAACAGGTTGTGCCTGTTATAGTAAAATCTGTGTTTTTGGAAGGCTTGAAGGTGAATTTTGAGGAGCCAAGATGGGTACAAATCGTCATTTACGGAGAGCGTGATGAGCTCAACAAATTGAACAAGTAAGCACACACGCACGCGCGCGCACACATGCACACACTCACGCATCAGACACACAAGTAAACAAATGAAAACACGGAACGTCTAAAGCCGTGTAAACTTGACATACACATGCCATCCGTAATTAGCTATGGAGACTTAAATACATACAATACTTGTCGTGTTGACTAACAACATCCAAGCATAAGCTTTATCGTCAACACGCAACTCTTCTTAATTAACGTGATAACAAAACACAGCATATGTATCATATTGACTACTTGATTACAAAACCTAATGGCGTTTATCGACTCGTAGTGAAAACATATCTCTTTCTATCTCGCTGAAGCGGTAAATGTTAGTAAATTATGCCACTGACTTAGTAAAATTCGCATATTTAACAAAGCTATCGTGTTGAAATGCAACATCTTTCAGATTTTACTACGAGTTACAAAGCTAGCTTATTTAAAATACATGAAAACACCACCTGTCTAATGCGATGAAATAGTGAAACATTATGAAATGCTGTGAAGCGACCACACTGACATAGTAAAATAAGAATAGTTGCCAAAGGTATCGCGTCGAAACGTTTCTTTGATTTCCCACGATATTTTTGAAGCTATGATTATTGACAATTTGAGACATTAATTAAACTCCATTTCCAAATGTCACGTATAAAATTCATGAAATTCCTATACCTATTTCTCCTACAATCCAATCTCTAACTTGACACCTTTTCATTTCCGCTCATGTTGACACCAAATTATCCCTGTATGCATACACACCTGGTCATCTGACAAATGCCATTATTTCGCAGCTCTGATACAATACTGCATCGAAATATATTTTTTACCAAACCAGTCCTATATTCAATGAGTCCAGGGTAACGGCGGAATAATCAATTTGCTGGTAATAGCGGGCAGCCATCATATTTTCATAATGTGATCTTACTGACCACTGGCTCCATGTAACAGGCAAAACAGACATGATTGAGTGATCTGTGTCCCCAGATAGCATGCAAACGTTAATCTAACGTTAATGTAACGTTAGCAGAAACGTTGGTTTAACGTTTATAAATGCGAACGTTTTTTAACGTACGTTTCTAACCAAACAAAAACAACCAAAAACTACCGTTTCGGGGATGTTAGAGATTTACCCGTAACCAAAATGAAACGGTCCTAAAAAATGCAAACGTTAATGTAACGTTTGCATGCTATCTGGGTGTTGATTGTACAGTTTCGTGAGAGTGAGCCCAAAGCAAAATAGTAAGTGAATCACACTTTTTTCTCGGAAAAGTTACACAGCCGAGCGAGAGCTGGTTAAGCGAGAGTAAAAAGACTACTGAGTAGATGGCCTGGTGAGGCATACACTTACCCAGTGTGCTTAGTCGAACCCGTCAGACGGCATTAACTGTTTTGGATTATAATTCACACGTTTACGTATACTAATAATTAATGTTTATAATTATAGTATATATGCTTTGGATAACGAAATTAAGTTATAGCATATCTAAAAAAAATAGAAAGTAGAAAAAAAAAGTGAAATGATCAAAAGCTAACAACGAAATTCAGTGTTCACTTATATTTATTTTATATCATATGTTCCACTTTAATTTGAATTTTGAATGGTTTTCATAACAAGCTATTATCTGATCAAACTAGTATCCTTAATAATTGTGTATTTCACTGTCGGCCTGAGAACCAATCAGCGGCTCTATCCGATTCTGGAGAAGGCCGCCCTTTCAAGTAAAAACATACTATAAACGCAGAGCATTACTCTCAGGTAGTAGTGAGGGTAGTACTGAGGAGTCAACGGTGCTTCCACCTCACGGAGCCTTGGTAACCAAATGCGCAATCCGTAGCGCTAATAGCGGCATAAATTTAAAACACAGTGAGGAAGTCTGTCTTCTTTCAAGACTTCGTAAAAGTTGAGTATCGCTATGGCGTGTCAGTTGTTAAATGCATTGATACTCATTCCATGGATATTTCTTGTAGGTAAGTGAACCTTTAATTAACAATAATCATAGTTTGCTGCCATCATATTTACATTAATTTATTTTAGGCCTATTTTAAGTGCACCACTCGGCGACTAGCCCTGGCCTAGGCCTTGAGTTGAGGCGAGTTAAGACTTAAAGGGAACCAAAAGGGAAATATTAAGTGCTATGCACGTGAAAGAGCTAATACAAAGCAACCATTCTGAACGGTAGTCACATTTTAACGTCAGTGGTTTATTAGTAAAATAATTCCAAAGTGGATAATTTTACTGAAATCATCGGCTTCATAGAGGCGTCCATGATGCGCCTCTTCCTGTTGTCTGACCGTGGTCTGACCACTCAGCACGCAGAACCGGCCTTAAAGTCACGTGTCCTATTGCGTGCGTCAATGCTATCGCCGTTGTAAACACAATGTTGTAAGATACGCGAACTTCGAAGAAGGACATCCGTTCGAAGAACGTTGCTTCGAATAGGATGTTTCTCACCGTATATACTGGGTCAAGATCCGCAGAAACGTCGGCGACGTCGAGTTTTCAAGTATGGAGCTGTGCAAACGATATTAGCGCGATATTTAATCACCAACGATAGTCGTCGAAACGGGTTACCGGTCGAATCCTTCCGTCGCCGTAGCCAAGTCATCAAAGCGCGCAGCGCAAGAAGGTTAGTAAATATTATGAAGTCTTCTGTATCTAAATTATTTGAATTTTGTATCATTAGACACATTGCGATGTCTGTCGAGATGACTTATGTACATACTGATATTGTTCGTAAACTTCCACCACAGTTAACGTTTTAGAAGGTATGTACACGGGATCATGGAGCCGCTAACTAGGTCCAAGCAAGTTAGGCCGTCCGATATTGTTATTCATGATTATTTGTTTTATTTTATCCTACTTTGAATGGTTTATATCACGTTTGCATGAACAGAGGCATAAAAATAAGGTAAAGCTACATGTCAATAACACAAAAAAACAGCTGAATGCAAGCCAGTTCATAGACGTCATAGTCAATCCGCATGAAAGATAATATAGACACTTTGATATCACTCGCTAAATAACTTAAAAAGTACTGCCTTTCGAGTTTCGTAGCTACGCATGCAGTTCCTATTTTCAGGTTGACCGCTCTGAAAGTGCCAACATGACTGCTATATTTTTCAGTAAACATATTATTCAAACATAAAAAATAGCATTGCGAATGTTGTTTTCAACCATTCATGTTATTTGTTCAGTGAGAGAACAAATTACAAATTATGTGTGCTGTATCAGTTCAGATACTCATACAACATTGATACTAGCACATGTTACAGGCTTACAGTAAAGGATGAATAATTAGCTATGATGAGACATAACTTATGTACTGTAAAAAAATCACTTTGCAAATTTGCAATATTATTGCCTTTATTGGTAGTTTCTTGAAATATTGGGGAAACACTGAGCAAACAAGAAGAAATATTAACAGACTAGCATAATATACTAGGTGGAACGTGGACTTGTAGATATCCCACAAGATCACTCTATCCAATACAACACTAGATCTTCGGGTAAACACTCGGTAAACATTTGGAACTAGTTTCTTCTCCACCACAATGAGTGGAATTCTCTACCCTCAACCATTGTGTCGTGCAAATCACTAATGTAATTCAAAAAAATTAATCCAATGGTTTAGCAAGTAAGTCAGATGATCCACCATGCACATTAGCGTGATGTCTCAATATGACATTTTGCCAGTTAACAATATACCAGAGATGAGTGAGTACAATATAAAGTACTCGAGTACGAGTACGATTACTTTGAACATGCATGAGTACGAGTACTAAAGAAAAACATGAACTTGAGTAAAAGTACCGATTACTATACATAAAGGCGACTTTCATGGAATCCCTAGGTGTCATTCTTGTTCTGTTGTTGTGTCACTAATGTTCTAACTGATTACTGCTATCCACTATCCAGGTGTTATTATTATTAATAATTAGACGACATTGGATGAATCATTTAACGCTGGATTAATAACTTAATTTATGGTTTCTGAATCAAATACAAATATGAGGCATTTACAAATTTCAAATACACATGATCAAATACATTACAATAACAACACTTCAAAACCAGGGGGGCATATTCAAAAGAGTATCCAATTCAAGGTATCCAGACATTTCGGTAAAGGACACTTTGGTAATGGATGTTTTGGTAACTGACATTTCGGTCACAGGACATTTCGGTAACTGGCATTTCGGTCACAGGACATTTCGGTAACAGACATTTTGGTAATAGGACATCTTGGTAACCTACATTTTGGTAGCATGGCATTTTGGTAAAACCAATAAATATTCTATAAAGGCATATTTCTTTAAAAAAAATTACCTCTAGCTTCATAGGTTCAGGACAGTGGTTGTGGTCAATGTTTTTAACACTGGATATGCTGGTAGCAAGTCTGTGTATGCACTAGCAGGGCAGAGCTTGCTTGCATGACATGTACAATGCCACCTTATCATGTCATTTTTCTCTGTATGCTTGGTATAGCCATTCCACAATAGCTTTGCTTTTCCCCTGGTTGTTGTTGATAGCTCCATGTTCACATGTATAGCTTCACCTTATGTGTGTCTGGATTTAAATGTGTCCTGCTAGCCAGTGATTTGCTGTAGTGGTTGAACACTTTAGCCACCACCACTGCTATTTGGAAGCCATGTTCCCTTCAGAGGCAAGCACTACTTTACACCTTGCCTGACTACTGGTAGAAAGCTAAGTTCCATGTCTGGACCATCCTAAGTTACAAATGGTTTAACTGACTGACATCTCAACAGGTTACCTCCTAATATGGCAGACTGGACTCTGATTATTTTCAGTAGTTTTACCGAAATGTCTTAATTGTTACCGAAATGTCTAGTTACCGAATTGTCTAGTTACCGAAATGTCTATTACCGAAATGTCCATTACCAAAGTATCCTTTACCAAAATGTCATGGATCCCCAATTCAAATATGTAGTATATCAGGTGGGTCCAGACATGGGGTCAAATACATTTGTATTTGAAAGTATTTAAATACTGTTTTAAGTATTTGTATTTGATGTTTAGGAATTGAAAGTATTTGTATTTAAATACTTTCCTAAAGTATTTGATTTTCAAATATTTTTTCAAATACATTGTCAGTATCAACATTTCTTTTGCGTCGCACTTCTCTTAGACAGTCTTAGTTACAGTTAGTAGCGGCGACTAATTGAAAACACTAGTAAGTCGTAAGCAGATACGTTAAGTTATGCTATTTAGGTTTGGTAACATTCATTAACCGTTGTTAGTTGTTCCAGAGCCAGGGAATCTTCCAGTTAACTGACCTAAATTATTAGGGCCTTTTCAAACCGGTTTTACCACCTTTGTTCCATGAGTTACAGTAGCCTGAGTAGGCCATGCAAGTCTCGCGCCCGAAAACGAGGTAGGGGGCAATTGGGGGCAGAAAGTCCATATTCTCCATGTTGATATATATAACTTTGTTTTGTTTTTGGTTGTAATAATCGGGCTGCCCCCAAATAGTATTTCACAGTTATATTATTCGAAGGATAATTACAAACAGAAGCGGCGGAACACTGCCGGTAACAATGATCACGGAAATCATGCATTTTAATCAATATTATGGTGGTTGCCATGGCATCGACGGCTAGTACTTGTGTTTGGCGATCTTGACTAGTAATGAAGAATGACATCTTTCGCGCAGTACACCCTATTTTGTGTCAAATGTATGCATGTGTTATAATTACGTGTATTTAGATAACTTGTCAGATATAAGTGCTTCTCGAACTGTTGTGTGAAACCACAACATACAGCAATGTAAAATGCAAATCCCGTAAAAGACACATACGGCATAAAATCGTGTATACTCTCTGCGCTACGTAAATCGCTATGCCTATGTCATGTATCTCTGACAGGGGTAAACTCAATATTATATTGGACATTTAATATATGAAAGCTATAACGCAATATATTTATGACCTGATATTCCTAGTATTTATCAGTCGGAAACTACAACTGTCATCAGTCGTTATATTATTCTTGAGTCCAGTCGCCAATGAGCTCCAGTCGCCCGGAGTCTCGCCATGTATCGTGGCCCACTTACAGGCCCTATTTGTTCAGAATGTCATTCTACATCTACTTTGCACCATTCCGCGATCGCC
>JAODUO010005067.1:0-11205 GCA_025642075.2 Ridgeia piscesae
GTGCATGTCATGTATTAATATTTGTATATGAGATTAATTTCATAGTGTCAGTATCGACTGGTATAAACAAAAACAGACAATAATGATTTATTTGATCGTCATCATGGACTATAAATTTAAAGAATTCTTGCAAAACATGACAAAATTAGCTGAGCTGAGATCGAATATTGATGGATTATTAATTTTTATGTCGGCAAACACACACGTGCACACTTACCAATTCTACACAAGTGGCCAATTAATTAATTAATTGATTACTTGTATTAACGTGTTGAAGGTGTCGCGCGTCGCGTCGCTTCGCGTCGCCCGCCTCGCTCACCAACTGCTCGTAATCCATCCAGCGTACGAATGAAGAGGCGACTGCATTCTATTTTTAGTGTTCGGTTCGCGCTGGCGCTTTTTTTTTTTTTTTTTTTTTTTTTTTTTTTAAAAAAAAAAAAAAAAAAAAAAAAAAAAAAAAAAAACTCGTTCGGGGTAGAATTTGCGAAATAAATGCGAACGTGCGACACATGAGAGAAGAGCGTCTTTTGTCGACGCAGACAAGAAAGCAGTCGTTCCGAAATGCTTGCGTTATAGATGAAAAATGGACGCATGAATTATTGGTAGTGCTTGTCTCGGTAGTTGGAATGTGCGTACGTGTCGTGTGTGTGAAAATGAAGTTTTGACTTAGGTGGATATAGAGAATGTTTAAATTCTGAGTTGTTCTTTTGCTGTCGCCGTCCGTTCGTCACGACGACGCCGTCACTCAAGAAGCCGCATCGGGTCTAATGTTAGCCCGAGTGTCAACCCATTTTCGGCGGCGCGACAATAATTATATTATCATTCGATCATGCCAATACTTTGATACGATGCACGCGTTAAGGCTGTATTAGGCTATTGTTACGTATCAATGCATACATTCGTACACGAACGCATCTGAAATCGCTGACCGGTTTTCCGTGGTGACATCTTGCGAAAGGAACGGTAACTGCGTTTATCGTGTGTTTTCGGCGGGCGGCGCTGCCATCTGGCGTTTGAAGGAAGAGGCATGTTTAGCAAGTTCGGTTCGCTGGTCGCACGCGCGCGCGCGCGATGTGAGTGGCGCGATCTCGCGCGAACCGAACTGGTTGTCTTGCATGCTTTGGGAGCGAGCGAGCGAGCGAGCGGAGGTCGCGTGGTAGATCGAGTGCCTGACTGTGAAAAGAAGAAGACGAAGAAGACGAAGAAGACGAAAAGACAAGAAGCGCACTTTGTAGTCATAAGACGAGGCGGGGGACCCAAAGAACGGGCGCGCGTCTTGTGTGTTTGGGGGGCCCCGGGGGGGCGGGCGGGGTGGCGGGCGGCGCTGCCATCTGGCGTATGAAGGAATTTTAGCGAGCGACGGAGTTCTGTTCGCTGAACGCGAGATGAGTGACGCGATGTCACGCGAACCGAACTGGTTGTCTGTCATCAACCTGCGAGCGTAACGAGAAAACTAATATAGAGTATAGAGAAAAGACGTGAGGCGGCGGCGCGGGGCATTCTTGAAGCCTATAGGCGCCCGTCTCTGGCGACGCCGTCGTCGGAATCTCAAAGAAACGAGATTCCGAGCCGAGCTACTGCACGTGCTGGGTCGGACGGGTCGCCTGACGTCTACGAATTATATGAAGACGCTCGAAACGTCGAAAGTGGCTAATCCGGCCGTGCCAGCACCGTCGGAGAGCGCCATGGCGAGTTGCACACGCGTACGCACACGCGTATGCGTGTGCGTTTTGCGCGCGCCGACGGTGGGCCGGACTTAGTGGATTGTCGAAGGAGGCGGGAAACGCTGCCAGTTGCGCGCAATTTTTTTATATTACCGTATGTGCTCTTATAAACAGGCGGGGCTTATTCATTCATGAAGCAGAAAGCAGTGGCCTTGGGTGGGGGTGACACTCGTCATTATGACCAGTGCTTGTTACCCCCACCAGTTGTATATTAACAGCTTGAAATTTATATAATATATATATGTCTGAATGTTAACTTTGCGTACACAATTACTTGTATACATGCATTTCCATGGTATATCTGTTTATACCAACTGGCAATAAATTATGCCCATTACCAACCTTATCTATATGAATTCATTGTCCTTTATTCAACATCAAACAAGCTGCGGCCACATTTCTTATTTCTAGTTAATTTGCGCACAATACACAACAGAAAACATAAATAACAACTTGCAGAACAGCAGAGAACAGAATTATTGAATCAATTAGACGTGTCCATATTTCTGTTACATGTATACAGGAAAATAAACAAGAATATTTGAATGTATTGTATTGCATAGCGTGGTTATTATATGAATAATTACACATTTATTTAAAAGTCGGCCTGAATCAGTCGACATGAATCAACCTTCCTGTATCAGTCTATCTGCATTACTCTGTTTGTTTCAGTCTTTCTGTTTACGTCTCCATGTATCAGTCTTCCTTATCAGTCCGCCACTTTCAGCCGTACCACTTTCAGCCCGCCACTTTCACCCGCCGCTTTCAGCCCACCTTCGATTTCAGTCCGCCACTATCAGTCCCCGCTTTAAGTCCACCGCTTTCAGTCAGCCACTTTCAGTCCGCCATTTCAGCCACCCACTTTCAGCCAGCCAATTTCAGTCCCCACTTTCAGCCAGCCACTTTCAGTCCGCCACTTCAGTCCGACGCTTTCAGTCCGCCACTATCAGCCCGCCATTTTCAGCCCGTCACTTTCAGTCCACCCTTTCAGTCCGCGCTTTTAGTCACGCCCTTTACGCCCCTGCTACAGGCTCTTCAGTCTGAACCACTTTCAGTCCGCCACTATCAGCCACCGCTTTCAGCCCACCGTTTCAGCCACCACTTTAGCCAGCACTTTTAGCCACGCCGCTTTTAGTCCACCCCTTTCAGTCCGCCACTATCAGTCCGCCCTTTCAGCCCGCCATTTCAGCCAGCCACTTTCAGCCCGCCAGTTTCAGCCCGCCGCTTATCAGTCTCCTAGCTTTCAGTCTGCCCCTTTCAGTTCCGCCGCTTTCAGTCCGCCACTATCAGTCCGCCACTTTCAGCCCGCCCCTTCAATCCGCCGCTTTCAGTCCGCCACTATCAGCCCGCCGCTATCAGTCCGCTGCTTTCAGTCCGCCGCTTTCAGTCTGCCGCTTTCAGCCAGCCACTTTCAGCCCGCCACTTTCAGCCACCCACTTTCAGCCAGCCACTTTCAGTCCGCCACTTTCAGTCCGCCACTTTCAGCCACGCCACTTCAGCCAGCCACTTTCAGTCCGCCACTATCAGCCCGCCGCTTTCAGTCCAGCCCCTTTCAGCCCACCGCTTTCATGCGTTCAGTCCGCCGCTTTCAGCCCGCCGCTTTCAGCCAGCCACTTTCAGCCAGCCACTTTCAGCCGCCACTTTCAGCCACCCACTTTCAGCCCCCACTTCCAGCCAGCCACTATCAGCCCGCCGCTTTCAGTCCACCCGTTTCAGCCCACCGCTATCAGTCCGCCGCTATCAGTCCGCCGCTTTCAGTCCGCCGCTTTCAGTCTGCCGCTTTCAGCCAGCCACTTTCAGCCCGCCACTTTCAGCCAGCCACTTTCAGTCCGCCACTTTCAGTCCGCCACTTACAGTCACCCACTTTCAGTCCGCCACTTTCAGTCCCACCACTTTCAGCCACCCACTTTCAGCCGCCCGTTTCAGCCACCCACTTTCAGCCCGCCACTTTCAGCCACCCACTTTCAGCCAGCCACTTTCAGTCCACCACTTTCAGTCCGCCACTTTCAGCCACCCACTTCCAGCCAGCCACTTTCAGTCCGCCACTATCAGCCCGCCGCTTTCAGCCCACCGCTTCAGTCCGCCGCTTCAGTCCGCCGCTTTCAGTCTGCCGCTTTCAGCCAGCCACTTTCAGCCCGCCACTTTCAGCCACCCACTTTCAACCGCCACTTTCAGTCCAGCCACTTTCAGTCACCCACTTTCAGTCCGCCACTTTCAGCCAGCCACTTTCAGTCCGCCACTTTCAGCCACCACTTTCAGCCAACCACTTTCAGCCACCACTTTCAGTCGCCGCTTTCAGCTCGACCCACTTTCAGCCCCATTTCAGCACCCATTTCAGTCCGCCACTTTAGCCAGCCACTTTCAGCCCGCCGCTTTCAGTCCGCCGCTTTCAGTCGCCGCTTTCAGCAGCCACTTTGAGCCCGCCACTTTCAGCCACCCACTTTCAGCCAGCCACTTTCAGTCCGCCACTTTCAGCCACCCACTTCAGTCAGCCACTTTCAGTCCGCCACTATCAGCCCGCCGCTTTCAGTCCACCCGTTTGAGCCCACCACTATCAGTCCGCCGCTTTCAGTCCGCCGCTTTCAGTCTGCCGCTTTCAGTCTGCCGCTTTCAGGCAGCCACTTTCAGCCCGCCACTTTCAGCCACCCACTTTCAGCCAGCCACTTTCAGTCCGCCACTTTCAGTCACCCACTTTCAGTCACCCACTTTCAGCCAGCCACTTTCAGTCCGCCACTTTCAGCCAACCACTTTCAGCCAACCACTTTCAGTCCGCCCGTTTCAGCCACCCACTTTCAGCCACCCACTTTCAGCCACCCACTTTCAGCCAGCCTGTTATCAGTCCGGCTGATATCAGTCGGTTTTTATCAGTCAACGTTTTTTCAGTCCGCATGTTTCAGTCTCACTAGTAATAAAAGTGTGGCATAAAGAAATGTAATAAAATGTAAATGTTGTAATAATGCTGTGAATGTTGTGATAACATGAAATCATGTAAACTAACCGTAACATGACAATGTCGCTTTGAGTGCTAACACAATGGTTCATGTGTTCATGTTTTTGACTGATGCATTCACAATTGACGTTTAACATGTTTGTGGTTGATGCATTTTGCAAATTGTTTTTTCACATGTTTGTGGTTGATGCATTTGCAACTTGTGTTTAATGCAGTTGTGGCTGGTGCATTTGCAGTTTGTGTTTACCATGTTTGTGGTTGATGCAACTCATTGCCTGTGTGATTTCAGGGATTGTGCACCATTCCCTATGTTTATTTTTTATTTGACTTTCTTCATTTACTCTACACTTGTAGACATCGATAAAGCTATGTGAACATTGAAATATAAAAAAATCACAAAACAATATTGCACAATTGACGGCTTATATAAAATTTATGGCTAAAATTACTTAAAGCAAGCTAAATCACATTTGGCTGATTTGAGAACTTACTTTTTTGCACGATCAATAAGAACTGAGTAATGTTGAACATGTGAAAACTTTTTTAGTAAACTAATTTGGTGTATGATGCTTCATGTTTATAAATTGTTCCAGTCTAAATGAGTATGGTATTACATGGTGGCAATTTTGTGTAATAGGTGTGTTTGTGTGATTTTGTTTTTGTAGTTATTTGTAAAATGGTTGCAAGTATGTTAATAAGCATGATGTGCTCAAGTGAGCAGTAAATGAAAGTCAAATAAATAACATAGGGATGGTGTCGTCAACAGGATGAGTGCATCACCCAACATGGAACACATGAATGCATGCCACAATGCATTAAACACAAGTTTGGTGCAATGATTAATCACAACATGTGAAAAAACAATTTGCTATGTCACAACATGTTAACGTATGTGTGAATGCATCAGTCGAAAAAATGAAACATAACCATTGTGTTAGACTTCAGGAATTGTATGTGGTTAGTTTACATAATGTGTCATGTATATTCAGATATTTCTAATGTTATTATTTCTTTTCCATTATATGTAATTGCGTGAAAAGGCTATAAAGGATGATAATTTAGTCGTGTGTGAAAGTGGGTGATGGCGTTGCGAATGGGCAAACGGACTGAAAGTGTGGCTGAAAGTGAGTAAAAGTAATGAATCTGAGAAATGGTGTGAAGTGGTGACGAGTGGAGTTGGGTATGTCGAAGTACCATGAACGAGGAATGGCTGTTGAAATGTAACACGATGCGAAGTATGTGCTGAAGTGCGGTTTGTGACGAATCGCACTCACAATTGACGATGACAAGGGCTGTGAATGATGCATTATTGAGCAAAAGTCAACATGTGAGTGGTGACAATTGGCTAACAAGCTAGTGGTGTAGTTAATGCATTGTGGACTGAAGTGCATGGCACGGTGGTGACTAACATTTGTGGTTGATGCAACGATCTGGCTGTCAGTGCATTTCAACGGGATGATGCGACTGATGGCCGATGAGTGGGTGTTGAGATTGCGTACATGAGCTGACTGAAAATTGTGCTGAAAGCTATCCGTGAAAGTGGTGCTGAAGTTGTAAACAAAGTCACGAGTGGTCATATTGCACAGAATGGCGGAAATGGACTGATTGATACAACGGACTACACGGAATTGATGCTGTGAACAGAATGAAAAGTGAGAATGACTGCACTGAGTTGCTGAGTGAGTTGAGTAAAGTGAAGTCTAGTTCTACGTATGGCTATATAGCGAGCCGATGCACTAACTGAGTTGTTCGAAGTGACTTTTGCTTGGCGACTGAAGTGAATCTGGCTGAAGTGGTTAGGCGAGGCCTTGACTGTGAAGGTGCCGACGGCAGCGTCTGTATTCAGGTGTGACGTGAAAACTACACAGTGTGACTGGCACTATGGCGGCGAAGAAACACGCATCGCGTAGCTGCAGTGCGCGGGAAATGGCGACGCACGAACGGCAACGAAAGGCAGGGTTCGGCAACGAAGCTAAGCGCGAGCGTTTGACTGATAGTCGGACAGCGCGATGCACGGCTTCGGCGTAAGCGACTAAACGGCAACAACACTAGTGACGGCTAAATCGCTGCGGATAACGTCGGACTGATAGTGGCGGACTGAAAGATGCCTGGCAAATGTCGATGCTGGCTGAAGTGGTGGCGAATTGAAAGGGCTGACAAACGGTGATGTCTGACTGATCAGTGCGGACTGACACGGTGGGCTCGCATGATGAGGAACGAATGACGAACTTTAAGAAAACTGATACATGGAGCACGAAACAGAAACTGAACAAACAGAGTAATGCAGATAGACTGATACAGGAAGGTTGATTCATGTCGACTGATTCAGGCCGACTTATAAATAAATGTGTCATTATTCATATAATAACCACGCTATGCAATACAATACATTCAAATATTCTTGTTTATTTTCCTGTATACATGTAACAGAAATATGGACACGTCTAATTGATTCAATAATTCTGTTCTCTGCTGTTCTGCAAGTTGTTATTTATGTTTTCTGTTGTGTATTGTGCGCAAATTAACTAGAAATAAGAAATGTGGCCGCAGCTTGTTTGATGTTGAATAAAGGACAATGAATTCATATAGATAAGGTTGGTAATGGGCATAATTTATTGCCAGTTGGTATAAACAGATATACCATGGAAATGCATGTATACAAGTAATTGTGTACGCAAAGTTAACATTCAGACATATATATATATATACACAATATTAACAAGCTGTTAATATACAACATCAAAGGTGAGGGGCTACCAGCCACAGACACTGGTCATAATGACGAGTGTCACCCCCACCCAAGGCCACTGCTTTCTGCTTCTAATGAAAGCCCTGTTTATAAGATAGTAATTAAATTGCAACTGAGCTTTCCCGCTCTTCGAAACACAAGTCCGGCCCACCGTCGGCGCGCGCAAAACGCACACGCATACGCGTGTGCGTACGCGTGTGCAACTCGCCATGGCGCTCTCCGACGGTGCTGGCACGGCCGGATTAGCCACTTTCGACGTTTCAGCGACGTCTTCATTAATTCGTAGACGTCAGGCGACCCGTGACACCGACCCAGCACGTGCAGTAGCTCGGCTCGGAATCTCGTTTCTTTGAGATTCCGACGACGGCGTCGCCAGAGACGGGCGCCTATAGGCTTCAAGAATGCCCCGCGCCGCCGCCTCACGTCTTTTCTCTATACTCTATATTAGTTTTCTCGTTACGCTCGCAGGTTGATGACAGACAACCAGTTCGGTTCGCGTGACATCGCGTCACTCATCTCGCGTTCAGCGAACAGAACTCCGTCGCTCGCTAAAATTCCTTCATACGCCAGATGGCAGCGCCGCCCGCCACCCCGCCGCCCGCCCGCCCGCCCCCGCCCAGAACACACAAAGACGCGCTTACCGTTTTCTCTTCGTCTTCTTCGTCTTCTTCTTTTCACGTCTCTTCGTTTCTTCGCCGCGCCTCCGCTCGCTCGCTCGCTCGCGCTCCCAAAGCATGCAAGACAACCAGTTCGGTTCGCGCGAGATCGCGCCACTCAATGCGGCGCGCGTCCCGCGAACCGAACTTGCTAAACATGCCTCTTCCTTCAAACGCCAGATGGCAGCGCCGCCCGCCGAAAACACACGATAAACGCAGTTACCGTTCCTTTCGCAAGATGTCACCACGGGAAAACCGGTCAGCGATTTCAGATGCGTTCGTGGTACGAATGTTATGCATTGATACGTTAACAATAGCCTAATCAGCCTTAACGCGTGCATCGTATCAAAGTATTGGCATGATCGAATGATATATAATTATTGTCGCGCCGCCGAAAATGGGTTGACACTCGGGCTAACATTAGACCCGATGCGGCTTCTTGAGTGACGGCGTCGTCGTGACGAACGGACGGCGACAGCAAAAGAACAACTCAGAATTTAAACATTCTCTATATCCACCTAAGTCAAAACTTCATTTTCACACACACGACACGTACGCACATTCCAACTACCGAGACAAGCAACTACCAATAATTCATGCTCCATTTTTCATCTATAACGCAAGCATTTCGGAACGACTGCTTTCTTGTCTGCGTCGACAAAAGACGCTCTTCTCTCATGTGTCGCACGTTCGCATTTATTTCGCAAATTCTACCCCGAACTGAGCGTCGCGGATTCATGAGCAAATTATAAACCCCATTGTCCGTGTCCACGGATTTTCTTCAATTTTAAAAGCGAACGCTTTTTTCAATTTTCAACAAAATCGAAATGCATCGCCTCGCCTCAGTCGCGTTGCGAACGACGCTTGTCGTTGACAGGCAACCAGTTCGCGCGAGATCGCGCCACTGATCTCGTCCGCACGCGCCAGCGCGAACCGAACACTAAAAATAGAATGCAGTCGCCTCTTCATTCGTACGCTGGATGGATTACGAGCAGTTGGTGAGCGAGGCGGGCGACGCGAAGCGACGCGACGCGCGACACCTTCAACACGTTAATACAAGTAATCAATTAATTAATTAATTGGCCACTTGTGTAGAATTCGGGGTAAGTGTGCACGTGTGTGTTTGCCGACATAAAAATTAATAATCCATCAATATTCGATCTCAGCTCAGCTAATTTTGTCATGTTTTGCAAGAATTCTTTAAATTTATAATCCACGATGACGATCAAATAAATCATATTGTCTGTTTTTGTTTATACCAGTCGATACTGACACTATGAAATTAATCTCATATACAAATATTAATACATGACATGCACTGCAGCTATGAAAATAGCACTCGCATATAAAATTATATTGCGTGCGTGCTGCGTGCGTGCGTGCGTGTTGTGTGTTTGTGTGTGTGTTGTTTGTGTTGTTTGTTTGTTTGTTTGTTATTTTTATCTGATGATCCTTGAATCATAAAACAATGTGTTGTTTCGTTTGCTGTTGTTTCTCTTCCAAATCCTGCGAGGCCTGGCGTACTGTCACAAACATCGAGTGCTTCACGACTCAAGCCCCGACCTATCAACGACCGCGGAGAACTCAAACTGGCAGATTTTGGTAAGGCCAGAGCAGTGTACCTCCTCATATCTCATCAGAATTTGTTTTTAGTTTCTTTTTATTATAGTTGGCAACAACTGGTAGAAGCTTTACGACTCTCAAAATATCTAGTCTCAAAGTCCAATGAATTATGTCGTGTGCCAAGTCATGTTCTTATAAGCTACAAATCAATAGATAGATTCCACTGCATGATACAAATCATAGTTTTCATATGTTCTACCAGAGCATGTGTTTACATGAATAATTAAATACAAATTTGTAGCAGAGTTTGATAATAACATTTCTAGTGCCACACCACACTTGGAATGGGGTGGTTAAAAATACATCATGTTGTTTATTTTTGTGAACACATGAATCGTAGCGGTGTGACTATACTAATTACACATATCCCGGGTGAAAGATTGTTTTGACTCTCAACACGGCTCTGGAGGTTACTGCTTTGGGCAGAGATCTCCTTGAATCTTGGGATATGATTTAGATGAATATGGGAGATATGCAGCCATTTCACTATGTAAATGCAGATGTGAGAATACTTTCTAGCATTCACTGATGTTTGTCCTCTAATTGTAAGGCTGCCAATCTGTAGGCAGCCTCTGATGTATTTCTCAGTGGTGCTTCTATTTCAGGACTCGCACAGCAAAATCAATACCGACAAAAACATATTCAAATGAAGTAGTCACGTTATGGTGAGTTTAGGTGTTTGTCTCCTTTATTGTTGTGCACTAGAGTAAAGCAGGTCTACTGCCAGCCAGTCATAGTAGTTCTTGGTACGTACGTTGTGTGTTTGACATTAATACAATATATAAGAATTACTAATTTACATTTTCTCTCAGTAAGCCAGCCATCTTCGGTTGGAATTGAGATAATATGTTCTTTCAAGAGTGCATTTGTCTGCTGTGTACTGTTGTATGTGATTCAAGTGATAACAAGCAGCACGCCTGTACGTTAGTGCAGTAGATGCATTCTTGTAGACCTTTGAAAGTACATTTATATTTAACAGGGGATCAAAGTACATAGTGCATGCAAATATTATTTAGTGGTATAAATTGATTTAGAGGTATTTGTTGATAGACTCTGCTTTATTGGCATTATAACCGCAGTCTGTGTTTCTTGCAAACCTCACCATCAAATAGTGCGAACACATAAATGTGAAAATACTGAACTGTTGCCATAAGAAATGGCTTGTGCTGAGATGTGCCAGGGTTCTGATGTACAATTCAGCAGTGGTTGTGTGTCTTCAAAACGTGTCAACATTCACTATATTATGTATGTGGCTGTGGACGGTGTGGGTTAAAGCACTGGCCAGTTGATCGTGAGAATTCAGATTTGGGATTTAAAAATACAGAGGTTACAGGGAACCTTACTATAAAGGTCGCCCTTTAGACCAGCCAAAGGTGGCCTAATTAGTAAGGTGACCTTATTAGTGGAACTCGTTTCCTATACTTATTGTGTATGACAGATTTGGACTTTGACCTTAATTCGAGGTCTTTATACGTAACAGAAATAAACAGAAATTTGAATGTA
>JAODUO010005071.1:0-10606 GCA_025642075.2 Ridgeia piscesae
CAAGTCACCTTTAAGGCCTGTATCTTCAACTTGGGACACAATATCGAGCCAACTCCATACAGTAGCAGATGTGGACGTCACTTGATTCAAAGATATGTTACTGCAGTTCCACGACCAACCACCCTGCAGATTACTTTGTGGATAAAACACAAATCACTATTCTGGACTTCACGTTTCAAAACTCGAAATTCACAACGTACTGGCAATTGGAGATTACAATACAGCACTAGGTGGCGTGGCAGATCCACAGTCCGTGATCTTTAACATGACCTATGTTTTCTTGGTCCTTGGAAATATCCATGCGATATTCATCAGTCCTCATGACAATTTGTTGGATAATATGAAAGACGGACATGTGACCTCTCATGACAGTCGTTAAAACAAGAACCTTTCCATCAACACAGTGGTGGCCACTGAGGTATTTTGCCCGCAGCTGCAGTGCCATCTTTCCCAGAATTCCTGAGCAGCGGGTTGACAGAACAATGCGACAGTCTGACAGTCTGACTGCAGTGTGTATCGATAGTTACTTCAAAGTGGACACATGGATAGTACCAGGCTGTGACGATGGAAGACAACAGGTAGGGATGCCTTCTTTCTAATTTTCTTACTGTACCTACCATGCTGGAAACTTTGAGTGAAGTATTTGTAGTTTAATGGCATTTTTCAGTGCTTGTACATGATCAGAACTCGGGATCAAATATTTGTACTTTCATTTAATAGTATTTGTCAGTGCTTGAACTTGAATTTGTACTTAGGTTTTTGTACTTATACTTAGTCAGTTGTGCTTGTCAAACAATAAAGTACATTCCAAGTAAAAATGTAAAGGCAAGATCTTATATAGCGCAGTATCTAATCCTCAGGACCGTTCAAAGCGCCTTACACTTTACTTCCCTGACAGACCTGTTCACTCAGCCACCACCTTCTCTGGGAAGTATCCAGCATATGCTCTTAATGCGCGAGGTCAAACCTGTATAGCCATACTATTTAGCGAGTGAGAGCAATAATAAAAAACTTGCCCAAGGTTTTAACACTGCAGCACAGGATTCGAACCCGGGTTCTCGTAGTCGAGAGTCCGAAGCTTTACTCCTGAGCCATGGCGCTCTACAAAGTACCTACCTTGAGTCTTTAAAATACAGAATAATACAAGTTTCTACACTAACTTACACATGTGATGCTGCTTTTTATAATATGGGCATCCTGCACAATGCAGGATAAAATTATTGCCAGTCACACATGTTTTGGTGGACACATGGATGTTAACTGTTAAGCCAGTTTACAAACTTTTAAATGTGTCTGATGATCTGAAATGGACTACAAACACACATGTGACACCATTTTCACTCACCTTCAAGGCATAACTAACAATATATATGGTTTTGGAAAACCTTTTTTGCTCCTTCATTTTTTTACCTGTCCACCACCCGTCCACCCATATTTCTACCCGTCCATATTCGTTTTTACCCATCCAAATGACGGGTGGACGGGTCTCTACATAAAGCTATGGCATCCTGATATACTTAAATAATTTAATGCAGGACAATCCCCAGCTAAATTCGACACAGACATGTGGCATGTTTGTTGATAAAACAAATCAGTTATATGCTCGTATTAGAGCTTACAAGTAAGCCAACACTTTATGCATAACTACCATCAAATAACTACAATAATAGTTCATTTGCCACTGCTATGGTTGTAATGGTGGACTTATCAATTGTCAATAGTATAAGGTTTTTTGGTGGATTTGTTATCACATGGGGTCAGTGATTAGTTGGGTTGTCATTCTGACAACTTTGGGAATATATTTTATGTGCAAATTAGTATGGCCAATATTGAAACACCTATTTTATTCAATATTGTTAAATGCATGCATGATACTGCCACAAAAAATGGTGTCTATACATGTTTTCATGGTCAATGATTAGGATAAACACTATTAGAAAGTTTTAGCGTATATATTTATTCCAAATATGCAAATTAGCCACCGCCATTATCGCAAAATCTCCTTTCTTCAATATCTCTGAAAGTATGCATGATAATGAAATTTAGTGAATTTACCTTTATCAAAAGAACATAGATGAAACCCAGTAAAATATTAATACATTCTGTGCATGACATTGTAAGTTTTCAAATCAGTGTCCATTTCCTGAGTGGGCAACAAATGAAACACCACTCTCTCTAAACAAACTGCTTCTCAGACACATACTTTGCTTGAAAAAACAAAACAGTCATTGCTCAGGGATGGATTCTTTACTTCCTCTCACTGTCATCCACTAGCACTGCTAGAGGGTCAAGTGGTCAAATATGGCCAGGATTGTATATGGGTTTCAAGCACAGTGGTGTCTAGCAATGGACATCTTCCTTGCCTACAAGCCCCTGGTCAGAACAGCTCCACTTCCACTTGCCTCTTGACATAATTCTGAATGTTGTTTTATTTAAGAGCAACAATAAATATTAAACGTCTTACAAAAAAACATTATCACTGCCAATTTAACATCTTTCATTAATTCCTGCTGATATGTTAACCTACCTGGTATACAGGTATGTAATTAATATTATTAGATAATTCCTACACTGACTGCTATCTAGCAAAGCAAAACTAAATATTTTAGTATATAAAAACTGAATGGACATGAAACATGTACACATTTATCTGAATAGTAGAAAATCTTGCATGCATGAGTCTGGCATGCATCCAGCCCATTTCCATGTGTGGGGATAATGTACACAGCTAACTAGTCAATATGAACCTTTCATTTTTAATTAATTAATTTTTCTGTGGAAAATAAGTATGATCTATTGTTTCTTATTATTCAATATAATGTTTGAAAATAATGTTTTGTCACTGGTGATAGATGAAATCAGATTCAAATTCTTTCTTAGAATATTTATTAACAAACAGGAAATTTAAAGGCTTATGGGATATATTAGTAAACAAATTTATTTTGGTGGTAGAATTATCATCAATGAAAACATTCATACTGTCATCTATAATATTATCTTTTTGCAACATTGTTATATGTCTTAGAAGGGGGGAAAAACCTAACAAATGCATTGTGACTCGCGTTACAATACCTTAGTTTTCGTGACTCGCGTTACACGTGACTCGCGTTACTCATATTCAGTGTCCAATATCACAGTATAGGTTCACTAGATATGGATATAGTTTGTGTCATTTAATAAAGTATAAAAAGAAGGAGGAGATTTATAATGGGCAGTCTTAGACTACCAAAGGCTGCTGTATCAAATTAAAAATCTATAATTCTGTGACTCGCGTTATGCCAAAATCACCACCTCAGTGTATCTAGAAGCATCTCTTAAAAAATACAGAACAGACTCAGAAATATTATTGTCATAATACATGGGACTAATGCTTTAAAAAATAACAGCAACTGAGCAAACCATGAGAGTAACAGAAAACAGGGCTCTAAAGGGCTACTATTTATTTACATTTCAGATGAGTGAAATGTTGTCATTTCAGTGCTAATGACATAAAGCATTGTGCAATGATTGAAAATTGTTTCTTTCCTATATAAGTTATGTCCTATTGAAAACATGTAATATGCTATTGAAATTCAATGAATAAAATTTCAGACCATTTTCCAAATTGTCATGGAAATGCCCATGAGCACTATTTTCTGTTGTCTGTCACAGTTCATCAATGTATATGAACACTATTTTCTGTTGTCAGTCACAGTTCATCAATGTATATGAGCTAGTGCTGGTTCGATACCAGGTTTTGTTCGATACCGATCGATACCTGAATTTTGTTCGATACTTACGTTGTAATTAAGTCTAATTTTCACATAGAACACAGTTCCCAGTAGAAGCACAGTATGCAACAGAAGTAGTGCTGGTTCGATATCAGAATTCTTCGATACCGATCGATATATTACTGGTTCGATACCAGAATTCTTTGATACCGATCGATATATTACTGGTTCGATACCAGAATTCTTTGATATCAATCGATACCAGATTTTTAGTAGATACTCGAAATTTACCTTGTAAGTGTAATTCAGTACAGTAGAGATCTCCAAAGAAACACTACTATCCACTTAGACTAATGCCACAGAAACACAAACATTTTCACTTGTAGGGAAATATGTGAAAATTTTATAGTCATGCAAACAATGATTAATATGCAATTTTCAATTTACGTAAGTACACAAACAACAGTTTCAATATAATTGATTACTGTTGTAAAACTAAAAGGTAACTGTAATATAATATTAAAACAATAAAAACAACTGCAGTAAAATACCTAGTGACAAATAAATTAATTAATTGAACTGAATTATTTTAAATTAATAACAGTTCTTCACCCCAGCTGTTTGTAAATACACTTTAATATAGCAGCTTAATTTCAAGTCAATGTGTCTCCTAAAATGACCATCAACAAATACAGCTGAAACAAATGAAACATACAAATAATGTTATTATTATATAAAAACACCTATCACTTATAATAGTGTCACTGCCAGCACAGCTGAACCCTCACTGTTATAACTTTTTATTATTCATTCTATCATAAAGATAATTGTGATTTAGCATCAAAACTGTATAGATGATTACAATAAAATAACACTAATTAATAATAAAAAAATATTAATTAAAATTACAATTGTACTTCCCAGTTCACACCAATATTTTTTAAATATAAAACTTAAATTACCATGTTATCAAGTACACATAACAAGCCCCATTATGTTTTTGCAACTGTTTTCAAGAACAGGTCAGTTTCTTCCTCTACCTCGGCTCTGGCTCTGCCAGTGGTGAACCTGTTTGGTCAGTGTCACAGTGACAGTAGATGCAGTAAGCGAATCGTCATCATTAATCAGTCACGTCGTATATGTCACTTCTTGACGCTGTGGCCGCAGTTGCTTAGTAGATTCGGCAACCGATGGCGATTCGCTTCGACCGTAACTTGATGTCCACTGCTTGCTCATTGTCGAATATTTCGAAAGAACACGTTCTCGAATCAATGGCAATGCGACGTTGTCCACAACGTCGACGACGTTGACATGCCGTACGACGAAAGTTGATCACGTTTTGATAGCTTCTTGATTGGTGACATGTTTCGTCAAATTCGATGTATTTCCCTATCTTTGAGACATTTCTAGCATAGCAGACAGTCTTTGTTGGAAAAGTGCCAAATTAGCGATGAACGTTGCGACATTTTGTCGTTCGTCTTGGTTGTGGGCGTCGTGTACTGCAAATGGTGGCGCCACCAAACAACAAAACAGCGCCACCAAACGGAACCCGGATAAACAAAGCCTCCGCATCGCGCTCGAATAATTATTTATATTAACAATATTATTATTAAACTAGTTTCATAAATACTAGTGCGTGCAATAAACACTCTATAAAAATGCTATAGGATTAGGTACTCCAAACCGACGTCACGCCTATGCAGTCAACAGTGTGGATTGGCCTACTTGTGCATTGTTCTACCATCATCCATACGCTTCATGTGCATTGCTGTTTAATAAAACGATTTACCTATAACAGTCTGATGTGTTATCTTTTCATGTGTGTGAGTTTTATTGCTGGTTGTGACGGATAAGTAATTTTAATTATTTTTTGAAGTGACGTACTGTCAGCTCCTCTGCGCGGCTGCCGCAAAAACTGTCCGCGTGTTTCTTGAATGAGTGGCGTTTTGAAACGGCTGGTGATTGGCGCCTTGGCCAGATACTAAATATATCATCCACTGACGTGACAGAAGAGATTCCAAGCCTCATTTTGAATCTAAATTTGGTGGCGTAAATGCCGCGAAACTGGCAAAGAAACTCGTTTGAAAAATGTCAAACGAGTTTTCAACCAGATCAAATAAAAATATCAAACTCATCTCCTGTCCTATTATAGATCAGACTTTTATCTGTCAGAATTTTATATGAAATAGTTGATTAAATTCTGTGCCGCGAATCACCAGACCCAAGAAATGAGGTCCTGTAGGCAAAAATTCACTCGACGCGTCACCTGTCATGGCGGGCACTGAACGCGCGCCCCCGAACCGGCCCGGCGAAGAAAATTCGTCGGGTTCGGCAGAAGATGTATTTCCACAGTGGATGCAGTATTTCGCCAGTAAGTTTTATAATATATCTTCCCTGTCAATAAGTTTTTAGTGCAGAAATATGTTTAGTACAGCGAGGAATATTGAAATTAGATGAGCGCGGCAAATGTAAACAAACGCTACTTGTCTTTCGTTGCGGTCCGGTCAGACTACATCAATTTTAATAAAATTTCCGCTATGTATGATTTAACTGTGGCAATAATCTGAAAGGGAATAACTTAGGGTGTATATATATATATACATGACATTTATTGATATGTTGTGGATGATGATAAAATTAAAAACGCCGTTTTGAATTGTCACGTGACCTGAATAAACGCTCCGCGTGGGCCGTGGTTCGTTCACATCAATCATAAATGAATGGTACGCTCATGACCAACACAGCGGCACTAGTATAATCAGATATGCCACAGAATAACAATAATTGTGGTCTCAAATATTAAATCAGGGATGCGTTATTTATTCTTGCAAAAACTTGCTTCTTCTTCATTCTTAGCAGCCAACCTAGTGTTTTCAGTAACTGAATAATTGAGGTTCCTCATTGCTTAACTTTAAGCTAAGTTAAACAATAAAAAAAAAAATAGGTATCTATCTATCCACAAACTAGACCTTAGAATATTACTGTTGAGTTATTCTATTGCTAGTTTCTTAATTTAAGTGAAAATTTTCTGGTTATTTCTTTACTTAATTTTTCTTACAAAAGTATTCAATAATATTGTCTGACAGTAACACAGATTTATAATTAGACATGTAGTGGACACTAGCTGCCAAGTATGGTTTTCACTTTCAGCACAGTCTTAGTAATTACTTGAAGTGTTAAAGATATTTTCAGCTGATGAGACCTACTTACAACTCAGGAGAACTTTACTTCCTGAAGGAAGAGGTAGACCTCCTGCTCTGCCAGAATTAGTGTTTCTAACCAACCACCTCCTTCTACAGCTAAAGTTGCTTCAATATGAAGGCAGCAAAAGTTCAAATGATGTGAGTTATTAAATGGCAGTTTGGACACTCTACATCAAGTTCACTTCTTGTACCAGGAGTATGTTATTAATATTATAATGAACACAATTAAAAGTAAGGTGTCCCGTTCTGCCGTGAAAGAAGTCCTCAGGGAGTGATCAGATTCCAGAAGACAGTGCTGCGCAGGAAGGGTACCTTGAAACTAGCTGGAACTGTGACTGAACTGACAAGAGCCCTTGAACTCCACCTGCCTGAGGAAGAAGATACACAACCACAAATGCCTGCACCAGCCCCAGATGCAGAACAAGCGGCTGATGTTGCTGAGCTAGAGGTTGACGCTGCTGAGCCAGAGGCTGACCCAGCTGAGCCAGAGGTTGAATCTGCTGAGCCAGAGGTTGAATCTGCTGAGCCAGAGGTTAAACGCTGAGCCAGAGGTTGAATCTGCTGAGCCAGAGGCTGACCCGCTGAGCCAGAGGTTGAATCTGCTGAGCCAGAGGTTAAACGCTGAGCCAGAGGTTGAATCTGCTGAGCCAAGGTGACCCGCTGAGCCAAGGTTGAATCTGCTGAGCCAAGGTTGAATCTGCTGAGCCAAGGTTGAATCTGCTGAGCCAGAGGTTGAATCTGCTGAGCCAAGGTGACCCGCTGAGCCAGGGGGCGGGACCCGGGGCGGGAGCCAAGGTTGAATCTGCTGAGCCACAGGTTGAATCTGCTGAGCCAGAGGTTGAATCTGCTGAGCCAGAGGTTGAATCTGCTGACCAGAGGCTGACGCTGGACACTATGAGACATTCAAGTTCACGAGGCAAGGGGAGTTGGTTGCAGTTTTCTATGAATCCGGTTTCTGTATCGGCCAGGTCATTGAAGTACAGTCTGAGGGCACAGCAACAGTCCAGTACTTAACCAAAGTCAAGGGCCACCCGTCCTACTTCTGTTGGCCATTGGTTGATGATGTGTGTTCCAGTTCCGCTGAATTTGTGTTCAGGTGGAACTTAGACATTTCACCTGTTGGAAAAAATTGTCGGCTGTGGCAAGTAGACTCAGTACAGGACATCGCCAAAGCCTATGATCGCATAAATAAACCTCTTGAGTAAAATGGTAAATAGTCAGGTTCCTTTTAATGGTTAAATACTCCCATTAGTGGAAAGAGCTCCTTTTTCTGATTCCAGTGATATATGGTTCACCATTCTAACTTAATTAGGAGCAGAGATATGCTCGTTTTAAGATTCTTGAAATGGCATGTCGGAAAATAATGGCAAAATAATTATAATTTGCTGTTATAAAGTTCATATTTTTGCAAGTTTTTACTGGCCTATCAACTTGCAAAAAAATTGCCTTAAAGTAAATAGTACATACTTAATTTTCATAACAGAAATTAATGCAAAATCAACACTGGTTTTTGTCTGTGACCTGGCAAAATATGCAGTTTCATCAATTTAAGCCGAGGATGTAAAAAGCCGGAAAATAGTCAATGTTTAAAAAATCATAACTTTTCTTTTAATCAAGCTACATAGATGAAGTTTGCATCACTGTAATGAGAATAAAAAGTTCTGTATTATTATGATAGAATCCAGCATGAAGGTCACATTTGAAAAATCAGTTTGGAGTACCCCCAAGGGGGGTGTGTTTTTGTACACGTAACCGTAAGTAAAGTAGGGAGAAAGATGGCATGGTAGTGCCACCAAACGAGAGCGTCACGTACGAACCCATGGTTTGGATAACGAGGCTAAGCGAAGTCTGACCTAGGCTAAGATCGCACACAGAAAACAATTATTATACAGACTAACTCTACAATAAACTTTTAGAAAAAATTCACATTTTATGTTATATTATTTTGCAACAACCACGCCTTAGTCAATTTAGGCTGCGAAGCGCTGTAGTGATCGTCTTCGCATCGACGTCGTCGAATGGACTCGATGTCAAGTATCAAAATATCGAAGGTATCGAAGGTATCGAAGGTATCGAAGGTATCGAAGGTATCGAAGGTATCGAAGGTATCGAAGGTATCGAATGTATCGTAGGTATCGAAGATATCGAAGGTATCGTAGGTATCGAAGGTATCGAAGGTATCGAACAGTGGGCGTTCGATACCAAAAATATCGAAGTATCGCGATACCACTAAATATCGGTATCGAACTTTCGCAAGTATCGCGATACTTCGATATATCGAATATCGAACCAGCACTAATATGAGCAGTATCATCTACTGTCAGTCACAGTTCTTCAATGTATATGAGCACTATTGTCTGTTGTCAGTCACAGTCCATCAATGTATATGAGCAGTATCATCTACTGTCAGTCACAGCTCATCAAAGTTTATGAGCAGTATCATTTACTGTCGGTCACAGTCCATCAATGTATATGAGCAGTATTATCTACTGTCAGTCACTGTTCATCAGTGTATATGAGCAGTATTGTCAACTGTCGGTCACTGTCCATCAATGTATATGAGCAGTATTGTCTACTGTCAGTCACTGTTCATCAATGTATATGAGCACTATTATCTACTGTCAGTCACTGTTCATCAATGTATATGAGCAGTATTGTCTACTGTCAGTCACTGTTCATCAATGTATATGAGCAGTATTGTCTACTGTCAGTCACTGTTCATCAATGTATATGAGCACTATTATCTACTGTCAGTCACTGTTCATCAATGTATATGAGCAGTATTGTCTACTGTCAGTCACTGTTCATCAATGTATATGAGCAGTATTGTCTACTGTCAGTCACTGTTCATCAATGTATATGAGCAGTATTATCTACTGTCGGTCACAGTCCATCAATGTATATGAGCGTAGGGCTATCCTAGCTGGTGTAATTTTTCATCTACGGGTGTACTTAATTTAATGTATCTCTGAAACTTATTATTTGTCCACTGCCCCACTCTAATATTTCCAGGGACTCTTCTACAATAGTATAGGATACTGTCTACAAACTATTAGCAAAATCAGAGGATATATTTATGTGTATCTGAGGTCAAAGGTCAAATTTCTAAAAGTACAACATTCTTATTTACACTATTGTTTTAATTTTATGACAGTTATATGCACATGTGTATTGACTTTCCAATGATATATTGTTTGTTTCTCTAGCTTTATTAATAGCAGAGTTACAGGCATTACTGTAGCGGTCAGTATGCAAATCGGGTCAAAGTTCAGTGACCTTCAATGATACTTTACCTAGATTTTATTTTATTTTTTATTTTGATATACTCATGTGAACCAACAACCGTACTAAATTTCATTAAATTTGGAGTCGGGTGATGCAAGAATGGCCAAAAAGTGATTGATTTGACATGGAATGACCCAATGGCGGAATTTGGCCACAGTTGTTACTGATTTGATACAACTTTCACAGGAATATCAGCATAATTACAAGGGTAAATGCAATGTTTCGGTCAATAAGCCCACACCAGGGGTATTTTTGCACAAAGGCATACCAGTTGGATTTGAACCAACAACTGAAACCGAGACATTAGTATTTACCCTTAATTACAAAGCAAATGTATAAAATCAATTGCTAAATCCACATGACAAGTTAATTATCTTTATAAAACTACATTATTTGGTGAATGCATGT
>JAODUO010005077.1:2500-12444 GCA_025642075.2 Ridgeia piscesae
AGAGGAGAGGAGAGAGAGAGGGAGAGAGAGAGGGAGAGGGAGAGAGAAGAGAGAGAGAGAGAGAGAGGAGAGAGAGAGAGAGAGAGAGAGAAGGAGAGAGAGAGAGAGGAGAGAGAGAGAGAGACAAGAGAAGAGAGAGAGAGAGGAGAGAGAGAGAGAAGAGAGAGGAGAGAGGAGAGGGAGAGAGAGAAGAGACAGAGAAGAGAAGAAGAGAGAGAAGAGAAGAGGAGGAGACAGACAGACAGACAGAAGAGACAGACAGACAGACAGACAGACAGACAGACAGACAGACAGACAGAGACAGACAGACAACACAGACAGACGAAGAAGACAGAAGACAGAGAGACAGAAGAAGAGAGAGAGAGAGAGAAGACAACAGACAGACAGACAGACAGAAGACAGACAACAGACAGAGAGAAGACAGACAGAAGACAGAAGAAGAGAGAAGAGAGACAGAGAGAGAGAGAGAAGAGAGAAGAGAGAAGACAGAAGACAGAGAGAAGAAGAGAGAAGACAGAAGACAGAAGAAGAAGAGAGACAGAAAAGAAGAAGAGAAAGAAGAAGACAAGACAGAGAGAAGAGAGACAGACAGAAGAAGAAGAAGAAGAGAGAAGAAGAGAGAGAGAGAGAGAGAAGAGAGAAGAAGAGAGAGAGAGAGCGAGAGAGAGAAGAGAGAGAGAGAAGAGAGAAGAAAAGAGAGAGAGAGAGAAGAAGAGAGAGAGAGAAAGGAGAAGAAAGAGAGAGGAGAAGACGAGAGAAACGAGACAGAAAACAGGGAACAAGTAGGAAGATGAGCACAGATCAAAGACAGGAAGAAGCTAGAGACAAAAATTACAAAGAACAAAACAAGAAGAGAGAAAGAACAAAATAATAAAGGAAAGATAATACAAAAGAAGCAGTGTAAAGAAAACAGAGAAAGAGAAAGAAGTATATATGAAACTATACGATATCATCAATATGAGATAGCTCTCTATCCTGCTACCCTTTAATCCTCAATATCATTTCATTACATGTCACACTTACTTACATGTAATCATTCACACTATCTATCATACTATTACATAACTACAGTGACTGTCTGTCATAATAACCATCTCTTAGAAACTTCATACAATACTGTATTTCATTCAAACTAGTATTTCTATTCATGCTACTTACTTCTCTCATCTATTCACATTACTACTTATTATCTTCTAATTAAATACTTTTTCATTTGCATAACTCACTTACATTCCTATCCAAGAGCAACAATACCACTTCTACTCACAACTAAATACTGACGACGATGCTTAATGTCGTTTGAAACATGATTTACAGTAGTATCACCACATGATTAATGTCCATAGATAAATGTGCTATGTGCCAGTTAAATGTAGAATTCGTATAAACAATATGTCAATTTAATACAAACTTGGCTTAACAAGATCTGAAATAAATTAACTTCATCAAGTTTCAAAAAAAAATTTAATAAAGATGCAACACAAATTAGTTAAATAATTCAAATTTAAAAATTGTAACCTCAGAATGTTGTCAATTGATGCACTAAACATTGTTAATTACAGAGTGAAAATATGAACTTCCAGTATTTATAATACCTGATCACTTGGAAGTTTGCAGAATAACAAATATGATGAGTGTTAAAAATTTGATTGGTGTGTTTGTAGTGTATATGATGTGTGTTTATGTAAAGTTTTTTAATTTAATAGATTTGTGGTATTGTTCTTTGGAATGTTGTGCGTCACATGTGACAATGTCAAGTGAGGGGAAGAGCACATAAGCCGAAGGGACACTAAAACAGGGAGAGGGTAAAGGGAGGGAGGAAAAGAAAGAAAGGGAAAGAAAGGGACGAAAGACAGGAAAGGAGAGGAGAGAGAGGAGGAGGAAGAGACGAAGAGAGAGAGAGAGAGAGAAGAGAAGAGAAGGAAGAGCGAGAAGGAAGAGAAGAGAGAGAGAGAGAAGAGAAGAAGGAGAGAGAAGAGGGAAGAGGGAAGGGGAGAGAGGGAGAGAGGGAGAGAGGAGAGGAGAGAGGGAGAGGGAGAGGAGAGAGAGGAGAGAGGAGAGGGAAGAGGAGAGAGGAGAGAGGGAGAGGAGAGAGGAGAGGGGGAGAAGAGAGAGAGGAAGAGAGAGGAGAGGGAGAGAAAGAGAGGAGAGAAGAAGAGAAGAGAGAGGAGAGAGAGAGAGGAAGAAAAAAACAAAACACAAACAAGAGAGAGAAGCAGAGAGACACAGAGACAGAAAGGAGGAAGAGAGAGAAGAGCAACAACAAGAGACAGGAGACAGAGAGAACAGAGAAGAAAGAGCGCAGACAGCAGACAGCAGAGAAGAAGACAGAGACAGCAGAACCGAGAAACAAGACAAAACAACAAAGACAACAGAAAAGAAAACAACAACAAAGACAACGAAGAAAAACAGCAGAGAGAGAAAAGAAAAAAGAGAGAAAGAAGACAAAGACGAGCGAAAAAGAGAGAGACGAAGAAGAGGACAAAAGAGAAAAAAAAGAAGACAGAGAGGAAAGAGAGAGAAAGGGAAAGGAGAAGAAAGGAGAAGGAAAAGACAGAGAGATAGGACAGAAGCAAAAAGAGACAAGGAACAGGAACGAAGGGAGAGAAGAGAGAGAGCAAAGACAAGGAACGAAAAGAGCAAGAGAGACAAGAACAAAAGCAGAAGAGAGCGAGAGTAAAACACAACAGAAAGAAGGAGAAGACAGGAAAGATCGCAAGAAACAAGAAAGCAAAGGACAGAGATCTGTTGGCATACCATGTTTCTTCACTTTCTTCCCTTAGTGGAATAACATTCTAGACTCTCTGCTAACCTGTTCAAACACTAGCTACCAATATCTTTATCACAATTGTACAACAACCTACTTAGTGCTATATTCATAATATATCTATAGGAACTTATAATCCAATCAGTAAATGTTATTGTACAGAATCAAACGTTAAAGATGTTGTATACTATGTGTTAGTGATTTACTATGGTGTAATTTTTGTTTCACTGTCTTTTTATGGATACTTTGTCTTTGTAATTAATCAACAGAGGCATGCGGGGTGCCAGTAAGCCGAAGGTAATAAAACGGCAAGGTTGAAGAGAGGGAAAGAAGAGGAAGGACAATAACAGGAGAGGGGAAGAGGAGGAGGAAGAAAGAAAGGGAAGAAGGAAGAAGGAGGGAAGAGAGAGAGGAGAAGAGGAGAGAGAAGAAGAGGGAGAGAGAGGTAAATGAGTGTGTTGCAAGTACAGGTATATGTATTAAATACGACATTGCTTGATTGAATAATCAAAAAATACTTGAATACAATGGCCACTTTAAATAGGATCATGTAGAAATGCATAAGTGTGTCTTCATAAGTCACACTGTGGTTCAACCAGTACGGTCATGGTCCATGGTGGTTGCTATACTACAGTTCCAAACCACGGTCACAGCAACTTAACGCATACCGTGTCACACTGTGTCACACCATGTCACACTGTCACTGCACTGGCTGGAAGCAGCCACAGTTACAGCTTCCCTGACAGTGTGACATCACTTATATATACTGAGGGCAGATGGGGTTGTAAGAGGGAGGGAGGGACACAATGAAAGAAAGGGACATAGAAAGGGACACTGAAAGGAACAGGGAAAGAGAGAGGATGAGAGAAAGGGAGGGATGGAATGAGACAGAAGAGGGAGAGAGAGAGAGAGAAGAGCAGGAGAGAGCAAGAGAGAGGAGAGAGAGCGGAGAGAGAGAGAGAGAGAGAGGAGAGAGAGAGGAAGAGAGAGAGGAGAGAGGAGAGAGGGAGAAGGAGAGAGGAGAGAGGGGAGAGAGAGGGAGAGAGGGAGAGAGGGAGAGAGAGGAGAGAGAGAGGAAGAGGTGAGAGACTGAGGGGAGGGGAAGTGGAGGGAAAGAGAGGGGGAGAAGGAGAAGAGAGAGGGAGAAGGAAGATGAGAGAGAGAGAGAAGAGAGAGAAGAGTTAGAGAGTAGAGAGAGAGAGTAAGAAAACCACACACACACACACAAAATCACGAGAGTGACAAGAGACACAGAGACAGACACAGAGAGCGAGAGTAAGAGAGAGCAAACAGCAAAAACGAAACGAAAACACTCGGACAGGAGACAGAGAGAGAGACAGAGAGAGACGACAGAGACAGACAGACAGACAGACGAGGAGACAGACAGACAGACGACAGACGAGAGGACAGACAGACAGACAGACAGACAGACAGACAGACAGACAGACACAGACAGAGCAAGAGACAAAAGAGACAGAGAGAGAGAGAGAGAGAGAGAGAGAGAGAGAGAGAGAGAGAGAGAGAGAGAGAGAAAGAAGAGAGAGAGAGAGAGAGAGGAGAGAGAGAAGAGAGAGGAGAGAGAGAGAAGAGAGAGAGAGAGACAGAGAAAGGAGAAGAGAGAGAGAGAGAAGAAGAGAGAGAGAGGAGAGAACAAAGAGAGGAGAGAGGAGAGAGAAAGAGAAGAAGAGAGCGAGAGAAAGACAAGACAGAGAGATAAGGCAGACAGAACAGAGAGAAGCAGAAGAACAGAGGAGCGGGGACAGGGTTCTGTTCATCTGTTTCTTCGCCTCTCAGTGGAGGAACTGAAGCACTCTCTGAGACTCCTCCTAGTCTACACCCGTGTCAAACACCTCAGCCTCACCAAAATCACTTTCATCACACATTGTACAACAACTCTAACTTAGAATGGAACTATCGATTACATACAACTATATTCATATAGGACAAACCTGTCGATTACATACAACAACATCAGGTCAGACATGTCTATTGTATACAAGAAAATCAGAGAACAAGTAATAACAGAATAAGTTGTCATCACATAATGAACTTGTACTATGCTGCATTCTACCATCACATGACGTAGTCAATTTTCTTGTATTCTCTGTCTCATTACTGTCACTGGACCATACTCATTTCAGTTACTGTCACATTACATACTTACATTATGCCTTTCTCGAATGTCTAATGCTTTATTTACATTGTGCCATATTCAACTGACTCATGCTATACTTACACTGTGCCGTACTCAATTGTCGTATGCTATACTTACATAGTGCCATACTCTACGGTCACAAGCTATACTTACACCGTGCCATACTCTACTGTCATGATTACTTACATTTGCCGTACTCTATTGTCACATGCCATACTTACATTGTGCTTTAATCTACTCTCTCATGCTGTACTTACATTGTGTCATATGCTACTGTCAAATGCTGTACTTACATTGTGCCGTACTCGACTGATAGACTTCTTTGGTATAAACAACTTTGTCATCCTATTTGCACACAAAGAAACACAAACTTACTTGGATCTCACCTAACCAAAGAGACAAGAAACAAATTGACCACCTTCTCATCAGTTGCGACAATCCTTACAAGATGTACGTTTTAGAAGAGGAGCGGATGTTGGCAGCGATCACCACCTTGTTGTCGCACACATCAAACTGAAGCTTAAAAGAAGTGTAGCACCGACTAGGCTGTTGAAATGATTTGATGTCTCCAAGTTGAAAGATGCTGGCATCAGACCAGTAGTGCAGTACTAGGACAGAAAGAGGAAACACAATGACTGGACAACAACAAAATATCTCATCAGTTTACTTACACACCTTGACCCTTCAACTTTGTGAATGTTTGGTCAGGATATAACTCAAAGTATGTCATGAAGTACTTTAAAAAAAAATTCTCTGACTATAAAATCAATGATTCTGTTAAACATGAAATTAGTAATGAAATGATCAAGTTTTTCTTACAATGTTTACACAGATATTATGTTACATGTATCAATACCTATAGCAATGCTTCATGTGTGGTTTAATAATTTTTGATGACTCCCTTACAGTATGTGAGATCTTTATAAAGCTTACCTGAGTGCATCTTAAACATTGCATTACCATAACACATGCATAGACAGAAATACACACTCTTCGTGGTGAATGTGTGTGTGTGTGTGTGTGTGTGTGTGTGTGTGTGTGTGTGTGTGTGTGTGTGTGTGTGTGTGTGTGTGTGTGTGTGTGTGTGTGTGTGTGTGTGTTTTGTGTGGTTTGTTTGTGTGTGTGGGTAGGTTTGTTGTGATTGTTGTTGTTGATATAAAATTTGATATGGCATTTAAATAGTCAATAGAATGATAAATATGTCTTATAAGGTCAATTTGTCAATCCATAGGTCATGGTGCATGTGTGTCTCATATCACACGTTTCAACCAGCAGGTCATGTCATTGTCAGATACCGTTCACACTTGTCACACATGTCACACTGTCACTGCACTGGCTGGAAGCAGCCACAGTTACAGCTTCCCTGACAGTGTGACATCACTTTATTACTGAGGGCAGATGGGGTTGTAAGAGGGAGGGAGGGACACAATGAAAGAAAGGGACATGAAAGGAACAGGGAAAGGAGAGGAAGAGAAAGGAGGGATGGAATGAGAAGAAGAGGGAGAGAGAGAGAGAGAGAGAGAGAGAGAAGAGGAGAGAGAGAGAAGAGAGAAGAGGGAGGGAGAGAGGGGGGGTGTTTGTGGTGTGGTTATGTTGGATGTGTGTGTGCAGACGTACAGGTATATGTATGTGAAATACTGACATTGCTTGATTGAATAATACAAAAAATACTTGAATACAATGGCCACTTTAAAATAGGATCAATGTAGAAATGCATAAAGTAGTGTCTTCATAAGGGTCACACTGTTGGTGTCAATCCAGTCACGGTGCATGGTGCCATGGTGGTTGTCCTCCAGTACTCACACGTTCTACAAACACAGACAGGATTCATCAGTCAACTTAGTACAGCATACCGTGTCACACTGTGTCACACCATGTCACACTGTCACTGCACTGGCTGGAAGCAGCCACAGTTCACAGCTTCCCTGACAGTGTGACATCACTTATATATACTGAGGGCAGATGGGGTTGTAAGAGGGAGGGAGGGACACAATGAAAGAAAGGGACATAGAAAGGGACACTGAAAGGAACAGGGAAAGGGAGAGGATGAGAGAAAGGGAGGGATGGAATGAGACAGAAGAGGGAGAGAGAGAGAGAGAGAGAGAGAGAGAGAGAGCGAGAGAGCGAGAGAGCGAGAGAGCGAGAGAGCGAGAGAGCGAGAGAGCGAGAGAGCGAGAGAGCGAGAGAGCGAGAGAGCGAGAGAGAGAGAGAGAGAGGGAGAGAGGGAGAGAGGGAGAGAGGGAGAGAGGGAGAGAGGGAGAGAGGGAGAGAGGGAGAGAGGGAGAGAGGGAGAGAGGGAGAGAGGGAGAGAGGGAGAGAGGGAGAGAGGGAGAGAGGGAGAGAGGGAGAGAGGGAGAGAGGGAGAGAGAGAGAGAGGAGAGGGGAGAGAGAGAGGGAGAGAGAGGGAGAGAGAGAGGGAGAGAGAGCGAGAGAGAGAGAGAGAGAGAGAGAGAGAGAGAGAGAGAGAGAGAGAGAGAGAGAGAGAGAGAAACAGACACACACACACACACACACACAGACCGAGAGATAGACAGAGAGACACAGAGACAGACACAGAGAGCGAGAGTGAGAGAGAGCGAGAGAGCAACACACACTATGAAAACGAAACCACAAAGCAACTAACAGGCAATAGTCGCATCATATAACGATTGGTATTGAGCTACACAAACCGAACGCCCTACAAATAGTATCGCATTGCAGAGTAAATCTTTATGCGAACGAATGTCTTGTATCACACCGCCTCACGCACTTCGACGACATGTATTTGATTTAACAACAGCTTTTGTTTCATTGCGTTGCGTAGAAGCATTTCGTGTATTCCTAAAAAAGTTTGGAATGGCATGTAATGCTTCAATGCATGATTGCGTAGCCTGCATACAGCACTCGTGGCGTCGCCGCTAACACGTTTTAGAATTACAGATCGACGAGAGTAGAGTGCCAACATTTAAACGGAACTGCTGTCGTTGAGAGTATATATTATTGCGAAGATCAATTAAACTAATGTTAAATTAGATACTGCCCAAACTTCTGATTGCATAGGCATAGATGGAAAGCTTAAGACATTGACAACTCATCGAAGAGTGGTATGCGACATGTACAGTGGACTGTGAATGAGAACAAGAATATAAATGTTGTGCCATTTCCGACAAGAATTAGGCACTTGTGTAGCATGCAAACTACATGCTCCTACAGTTGAACATTCATTACGGGAGGCGCGGGTAGTGTAGTGGGTAGCGCGCATCCAACTGGCAAACCGACTGCCCGGGTTTAATAAGAGCGGACACAGCAGGCCTGACATATTTGGAATTAAAATCAATGGACATAGACTAACATTGTTGAATATAATCGATGCTATACGCCACGCATATTGACAAACATCGTACAGAAAAAGTTCCCGAATGTCGCACAGACCGCTGCACCATAGTAAAACTGTAGTCTTACGCGTGTACGTGATGACAACATGAACCTGTGCAAGGGCAGACATTGAAAGAAAGAAGGAGTAGTCGGAAGAAAGCGCCCTCCCCCTCCCCAGTTTGCCTATATCAACGGCGTCGCCATCTTGAAATCTGACGTTGTCAGAACGAAAATAGCGCGTTTGCCGTATTGTCGTGACGTCACAGTAGGGATGTCCCTTCCGGTTTCGCGCCATTACCACGCCGCGCAGCCGAATGCTGGAAAAAGATGCCAATTTCTTTAATGTAATCTCGGCCGCATCGCTGTGGGATTTACGCCTTTGATGCCAGTGGGGTGAAGGAATGTGGGGATGTGTAATAATTGAGTCTACTTGTGTCAACGTCTTTAGTCACTGTACATATTATAACGCTCTTTTTATTGTGTTTTTTCTCAGGTGTCTTCGCCAGATGAAGGTTCAGAGACGCATTGTCCAAAGCAGGCGACTTCTGACAGCATTACTGGACGACCGGGCGCGATTGGGTGAAGACTGGCGACGCGGGTCAGTCATTTGAAAGTGAGTGAAACCTTGTGTTTATCGAGTACAGCCACTTTGTGCAGGTGCAGTATAACGTGTTGATGTAATTGTAAATGTAGGCCGATCACCGGGAGAACTAAATATAACTTGACATAGATGTCATGTATAATAACAATTGCGAGTGGACATTAGTCTTAATGTTACAGTTCTCACAAAGACGAGAAAACAAACGAAACATTTTAATTAGGTGATTGATGTAGCTAGTTTTCACGCTATGTGATTGATCAGAACTGATATAAAGAAGATGGTTTAGACTTCGAATAGTTTCCTCGTAACCACTCCAGGTGGTGCTTTTTGGGTCTAGCCGCAATATCTCTCAGTTGTATGCATTCAATCGAATGTGCTCTCATTGTATTAAGAAGTAAATTGGCTGGAGCAAGTGCAAAACATCCAACTATGCCAGTCACATCACCTTGTGAGCGAAGCGAGTTTGTTTTGCACACAAACAACTTGGCTACATTAATTATTAGATTCCAACATAAGTAATGTCAAAATATGATGTTAAAATAAGGCACATGGAACGAAACTTGTATAAGGGGCCGAGATCGCCCCGCGAAAACTAACTTAACATTGGTAAGCATAAGCACTAATCGCGCGAATGTCACACACATTCTCGCACGCAAACAGACACCCACTCAATACAGTTGGTTCTCTGTCTGTCATTACACCAATCACAACGCTCTGATCTCGACTGGAAACAGTATGCTTAGGGAGCAGCATGCAAATGCAACCGTAGGCCAGGCGCTTTGTTGTAGCGTAAGTCACGAGTACACAATTGGTTTGTCTTCTTCTGAAACAAGTGTAGAGATCAATCGATATTTTAAGACGTATATTGATTGCAAACACACATTACTCGGCATGCACACTTGTATGTAGGTAGTGACGGAGATCCGCTTCCTTTTGAGGCATTGCGCATAGCCATGCAATCAATAGCGTGCGATACAGTGATAACTGCCAACAGGCCAGGTCTTGGCCATACCATGAGCGCTATGCCGACAAACAGGTAACGCCAAAAGCTAGACATAACAGTCATG
>JAODUO010005078.1:0-10175 GCA_025642075.2 Ridgeia piscesae
GCGGGTTACTAGATGTCACAAACTGTTCAGAAAATGTACGGAGAAATGTGACCAATAGGCACTGAACAGTGTGATGGCGGGTTAAAACAATATTTTAATAGCATAACTTTATGTATAGTCTAGTCAAACTACAGAGCCAGTACATTAACCATATGTTATTTGAGAATTATTGTACCGTATTTAATACTTTACGGTTTTGGAAATCCAATGTTATTTACGAATGAATGACGTCTGCCATAATTTTATTTGTAAACCGGATTTTCTACGTTGTGAAAATAATATAATGTTTTATTTGGCATAATAATATGTTTTTTAATTGCGTATCAATGCCAATATATGCAAATGGGTGGAGACGTGTGAACCATTTAATACACTAAGCCTACATCAGAATGCCCTGGTCAAGTTGATTGAGCCCTACCAATTATGTACGAGAACTGGAATCCGCGGCCAGCCTCCAATGACTTGGTGTTCATGAAGACATAGGCGGCAGTACCAGTTGTCATCACATGTCTGGGTTCGTCTAAGCCTTCACCTGTGTACTTGGCTAACTGAGGGTCTGTTGGCTTGTCACCATTGTATATGGTCACACTGTCACCAGCCCCAAGATCAATGTCAAGTCGCTGCAACAATGAACCAATAAACAAACACCATCATCATAGTATTTCCAGACGCTGGTGAAACTAGGACTCGTGTCTTCTCAGAGTAATTGTGCAAAGTTTCGTCTTATGTTGAATATAATCCTATCAAGTCGCTATGTATTGTTTTCAAACCACATGGCTTTAATCTTAAATGTCCAGATATCTATATGAACTTAAACAAGCTTGCCTATGTCAAAGAAGCACAATATTTAGGTGTAATAGTATGCAATGACCTGAAAGTCGATGAAGATATTTTGAGACATTTACGTAACTGTTATGCCAGGTGTTAAACTGCATCTGTTTCATGCATATTGCTGTACAATTTATTGTTCCCAACTATGAGGGCCCCTACTTAAAGGTTAAAGTTGCCTACAACAATATGCATAGACGGTTTTGGGATATAACCAACGGGACAGCGCGAGTAGCATGTTTGTTAATAATGTAATTGATACATTTGACGCCCTATTGCGTAAGAATATTTATGTTTTTAAAAACGCGTGTTTAACTTAAATAACAACTAGAGTAGGGTTATGTACAGTTGATTTAATATAGTAAATGGTGCAATGTAGAGTAGCTGGGCCAAATCACTGGGGACAGTAAATCAGTAAAAAAATTATCACGTCTTGCGTATATGTTTATTATTATTTATTTAAACGTTGAATGGATACGATAAATACATTGATAAGTTTATATAACTTATCAATTTATTTATCTTATCCATTCAACGGTTAACTGTTTTATTTTTAAATGGTATTTATCTACATGTAGAAATATTACATATTTATTATACAAACGGTCGCTATATGTTTGTTCTGTTTGTGGACCCACATCTCCACCAGTTTTGCATGTACCGTAATCGCATAACAATGCGCGATTCGTTGACGGATGTATGAAGGTGCAAGGAGGACGGGCAGCATTGCAAATACAGGATGTTTAAATGCGGGCGGAATGGAAGTATGTTTCTGTCTAATTTTAAACTGGCAGGAAGCGAATTCCACAGAGTTGGTGCGACAACCGAAAAAGCTCGGGTTCCGGCGTTTGTTTTCACCCGAGGATTGTAAAGAGGGTAATTGCTAATTGACAGTAGATGTCTGGAATGTCTTGCTTGAGTGAGCATCGAATTGAGATCTGCTGGTTGTGTCGATGAGATGGGTTGATATGCGAATGTACAAATCTTGAAAATAAGGCGAGTCAATCCAATGATCTCAGAAGCGAGGACAATGCCAACAATGCCTTTTTTAGATTTCAAATAAAGCAATTTAAAATTTAATCACAACACAGTGCAAACGTGTATGGATGTGCTCTCTAGTATTTAATTTATCGATAGAATTAGCATAAATGTGGTTTCGTCTTTAATTTACCAATACGTAATGAGCTCCATTTGTCTAGGGCAGTGGGGTTGGTACCTCAGATTTAGAGTAAGTGAATGCTCCCCCAAACCATAACCGCGAGCATCATTGGGTAACTCTGCCAGCATACTGTAAGCAATTGAAATTCAAGTATTAGGAATTACGACAGTGATTGTTGGCATTACCTCAATCGTGATGATGCTAAACTTTGGAGCAGAGATGATCCAGGCCAGTTTGTTGTTGCTGAAGTACTTCGACAGTTCTGTAGTGGCTTTGAGGGATCCACCTGCCCCAGGAATTGTCAAGATTTCTGAAAGTTGTCAAATACGAGATGAATATACAGAGAATCTATGCAATAAACATTACATATACTTTGTCACAGAGTATCATTTATTATTACTGATGGATGACATCTCAAAATAAGGTTAAACAACCAGCGAAATTTATGATTCTGCGACTAACTGAATTTATTCAAAATCCTTCACAGCGAGCCTGATAAAAAATCCTTATTAACATATTGCCATTTGTGCAGGCTGGATACTAATCAGACAGACTGTAGGTGATCAGTTACATCATTCAATGAAGAAAAATACAAAAGTACACCAGTGGGCAATCTGTTTCATGTGTGAATACCAGATGTACAAGCTATTTTATAAATATAATTCAATTTACCTGGCTCTCCTTTTTCTCCTGGGCATGTCTTAGCCCAGTAGGTGCAGCAGTCACTTTTCTTGGGAGAAATAATCTTCTTGTGTGCAATACATATCTTATCTTTGGTCACGTAAGTAAATGCATCACAGTCTGTTCTATCTAAACATCGATCTCTACAGACAGTTTCACTTGATACTAACGGCCACTGAACATCTGAATCAGAATCATCATCTATCCGTCCAAAGGATGTCAGCTTCTTCATCGTGCATTTGTAACCTAAAACAAATGTCAAAAAAGCAAAGCATGAAACACGCCACTAATCATTTTATACAATATTCCATATGCACCTTTAGCTTTATACTTGCACATGTCATAAAATAGTTAAATAATCAGTTACGCTTATCGCTGAACATAAAGTATTGCCAGTAGATCATTATTAATTAGCTACATTTATTGGGACTGGAGGGGTAGCGATGTAATTAACGAAGTCGTGTCTCCGGCAGAGGCAGGCCTACTCTGAGGCTGGGCTAGCATCAAGTATCCAGACCACGTGAGGTGGCAGCACTTCTTAGCCCATCATATTCGCCTAGGGGGGTAATGTTCTGCCAATGTTGCCATCAGGGCAGCTTTACCCCAGAATAGCCAGTAGAGATACTGATTGGCTCTCAGTCCAATTATAAAATAAAACTAAGATAAAGACACACTTTTATAAGATAATACTATACTATTAAGAGTATTCAACATTAAACTTATATTCACACAAAAATACATAGAAATGCAAATTTGCAGTTGTTCACGAAGCAAGAATGATGGCAGGATTAGCCTAGATTACCCAGGTTCCGTGAGGTGGCAGCACCTGTTAGCGCCTCACACGGATCAAATTTAAAAGAGTAACCAGACTGTTTTTTCGGGCAAGAGTCGGTTAAGCGCGACTAAGGCTGCGCTTGCGGCAGTAGAAGACAATCATCAGCATCGGTACAAAGCTGTCATTTTCTAGAATCTGTATAACATTTATTATCAACATGTAACTTTTCAAGTATGCCAGACGTTTGATGTCCCGCTTAATCTGCTCGGACAACCTTCGTAACAGATACCACTTGAGCCTCCGCATGGCATGTGGTGTCATCATATGAAAAAAACACGAATGCCACCTGGCGGATAAATAGAAAACGAATAAATCGCTACCCTAGACACATTTCAATCGTGACGCACTGCAGGTTTAATGAAATTTGATTAAAAGACAAATGATCAACGCTGAACAATGCGTAAACCAAGCTTTCTATTGCAGTGAAATGAGAAGTTGATGCCTAACGTCTGCGTATTATACATGGGGGGTATATTATACATGAAAACTTACGGTATACCAATAATCACTTATGAATAATCAATTATTTCTTACCAGTAGTGAAAGTGGCACTGAATCCACCCTTCTGAACAGTCTTGTCGCTGGTGAATACAACTATAATGAAGTTATTGGTGCTGACAAATGTTGGAAGCTTGTTACCAATGATGTATCCTGACAGAGATGTCATGTAGTCACTGGTAGCAAGTGTGCTTCCTCCCGTGTAGATGTCCAATATGTCAATGTGCTCCTCGGTATCGACTTTTGTAAACTGTTAATATAAATAAGGCAGGCTTCAAATTTCCTGTTATTATGGACAGTAAAGATAAACGAGTATTGGTGGGTGTTTTTCTTGTTTTTGCCCAAATATATGATACTACATTCGGTTCTTATTTATTATTTATTATACATTAAAGGAATGGTATACATACCTGTTCCTCTACCTGCAGTGACACAGTATAGTAATACCATATGCAACATGAAGTATGCACTCTTGAACATGGGGAAACGACGCATCATCGCAGGAATAATTAGGTAATACAAATATGGCGCCTAAGACACATTTTAGCCACCCAAATAGTCCACCGATTTGTGCCCGTTGGCACCGCAGTAACTATACGTCACTGCGCCACGCACTTGGAAGGACAGATACATAAAAAGTGTTTATGCTGACTGCATCGTCTTTTCACCTTCAAAAGTGTGCAAAGACACAAAAGTTGTAAAATATAAATGTGCCTTGTATGATGTTGAATGGTTGAATTAACGCAACATTGAGGTGGATCTAGATTCTATACAAGTGTCCCAGTGAGGCTCAATTTGCATTCTACTTTGAAAGCAGCAATTAAATAGCAGGAACTGTAAAGCGCTGCTGTACTTGGTTCGTTGGTTTATCGATGTGTGAAACCAGCTGATACACAATGTATCCAATCATCTTCCTTTCACAATTTATTATTTTATGGTCTAATTTTATATTCATCGCAAGGCTGCATACAATAAACATTTACCGTTTTGTTACTTTAACGAAAACCCACCATTTTACCAAGTTTGCCAGAAATATTCACTCCACTAATATGTATGCGGAAAATCTGCTTTGAATGTAATCCACAAATAGCAGAATGACACTTATTTTGGCAGCATTATGAGAACGTACATTGGCATACATTCATGTATATTCGGGAATAGACAAACCAGCACAATTTCAGCACTGACAATTGTGCGTACCACAATCAATATGTTAGTGACAGTAGTAAAACTAATTATTCGAAATAAGACTTACGGTCAACTGAAGTTTGTGACCCACCGACCCCTCCAAGATCCACCAGCAGTTTGTCATAGGTCCATAGTTTCGTAAACTGAATTCCTTATCAACTGGATATTTCTTATGATATAAGCAGGTGCCAGCTGAAAGTATGTACATAACTTTCAGGCGAAGTGTCACATTTGTGTAAATACAAAATCGCAAACTGATATGTACAAATATATTGTCACTTAAACATGTTAGAGTAGAATAGAGTTCCCGTAGGCAATGTACTTCAAACATGCAGTAGAATGTATCAATTAAATCGACAGTAAAACATACCATTATATAAAAAGGGCAAGTAATTTAATATCAATAAAATTATGTAGTATCACAATTATTATAAACTTACAAAAACATGTAGATTAGTTAAATATATATATATATATATATACGTTCAAAAGAATGTAACTGATACCATACCTCAAAATTATCATCACGCAAATAATGTATATTAAAATATAAGGTAAAACACTTATAATAGTAACTTACATCTACCAATGTCATCAGACATATCGCCACAGTCGTCTTCACCGTCGTCTTTCCAGGCACTGTTTATGCATTTGCCATTGCTGCACTGAAATTCACCTGTAAGTTAAAAAAGAAGTATAACAATATGAAATATGACAATGATATACACTAATATTAATCAACTACACATCCAAATATACACCAGATTTGGGCAGCTTGTGAAATTTACTTCATAAAAGTAAAGTATTATATACCAGATTATAAACTAATTAGTTAGAAAGACAATAATTAGAATTGTGGACGTGTACTACCATGGTCAACGTTCATCTACCACAGCAGACCACCAGTGCCCATACGTGTACATCCACAACATTCTTAGAGGCATGTCAGAACAGGGCAAATGTATGTCCATAAGAGCTGACACATGACTCTGTGGTTTTATTACTGCCAAGAAATTTCTTATTTATTTGGAATCTCAACATCTATATTATTACGTTATTAAGTATTTGTGTTTCATGGCAATCCTTCAAAATTAATCTACTATGCGTACATCCATAACATTTATTGTGAGGACATTTAAAAAAGGGTGAAACTGGAGATCTGCTTTTGTCGTAGTAATAGTACTATGTGGATTACACATTACGTCCAATTACAATTTCATATGTTTCTATTGTGCTTTATTATGTATCTTGACAAAGTATCCAAAGGTCTCTGTTATGTACATCCATAACAGTAGAATTGCTCATAATCGCGTCATATACTGTTTTAATTTTATTGTTTGTTGCATAATCACATATTTTTAGTTTGTATTATTTTGGAATTTTGGAATAAGTTTTCATATACAGCTATACGAAGGTCATTGCCTGCCCGGCCGCCTGCCTAACATATTTATTTAGGATAGCATATTACTAAAAGACATACATCTAAGAATGTTATGGATGTACACTTATGGACACTGGTGGTCTGCCATGGTAGATGAACGTTGACCATGGTAGTTGGTGGTCAACCATGGTAGTAGATGGTCGACCATGGTAGTAATGAACACTTTAATATATATATATATATATATATATATATATATATATATATATATATATATATATATATATATATATATATATATATATATATATATATATATATATATTATGCATTACTGTAACAAAATCATGTTTTATTAATACAAAATCAGCTTTCAACAGATTCCATAGATGTTTAGTTTAGGTTTAGTTTAGGCTTAAGCCTATAGACAATGTCATTCTTGGAAGCGCTATCATTCGTTCTTGAACCTGCATACCTGGGTAATTATAATTTGGAATATGCAACTTCAGTATACATTGTATTGCATAACTAGCTGAAAGGAAGGCAGTCACCGTGCTAATTCTTTGGCAAATTGCATTACATTGTTTCCCTGTGTCCCAGAATTAAGTCGCGTGCTCACATGCAAGATGCTACAAAACACAAACGTGTGGCATACAGAGCTCTTAAATCGCTTTTGAGATTTTGAAACGTTGACAACATAAAACAAATTAAAACTTCTCACTCAGGCAGTCGTAATTGTAGGTGGAATAATTATATATATGATGAAATAAACAAATTTAGAATTCCGTTGTTGGAACTACACGTACGGCTATTGAAATATTGATCATGGCCAGATAAAATAGTAACGCCAGGGGTGCAATACTGAATGAAAATATGCTTATTGATAGAAGTGAATGGTATAAGAAGAAATAGATTGGCTAATCCTCAGTAGCTGCCTATGTAACTAACTGAGATACGAAAAACGCCAATGACTGGAATAGATTGATGGCAATATCATTAATAATATTTTACAAACGTTCACGTATAACCCATAACAAAGCACGGATTACTGTATTTCCGTCGGGATGCGGAAAGGTAAGTAGGAAAACAAATCTTTTTGGAAGAAAACAAAATACGAAATTCAAAAATAATGAGTAAAGCAAAACTCAAAAGATTACGTGATTACCTTTCAGACAGGCCTGACGCTGACAGACAAATGGCAACTTGTCACCGCACCAATGCATGGACCACAAGTAGCTCTGGTCAGCACCTTTATTCACCTTGACACACATTCCATACTTGGCATCTGGCTGGTCAGTCATCCAGTGACCAACGACTGTGTCTGTCTTTGTGCCATCATTCCAGTGGCCAGTATTACCTGCAGCACCCTCCCACATGAAGCCTGCAAACAACAATAATAAGTTATTAAACCGTGACCAACTCATTGTCTAACTCATATAATGCTACAAAGTCATCTTCATGCATGACATGGTATTACTCTTAAATTATATTAAAATAAATGATGATTACAAATCGTGCAATAAAATAACTATAACTTTAAGAAAGACAACGTTTGCTGGTAAGATCTCATCATTATCAATATTGTATTCTCGTGTGTGTGTGTGTGTGTGTGTGTGTGTGTGTGTGTGTGTGTGTGTGTGTGTGTGTGTGTGTGTGTGTGTGTGTGTGTGTGTGTGTGTGTGTGTGTGTGTGTGTGTGTGTGTGTGTGTGTGTGTGTGTGTGTGTGTGTGTGTGTGTGTGTGTGTGTGTGTGTGTGTGTGTGTGTGTGTGTGTGTGTGTGTGTGTGTGTGTGTGTGTGTGTGTGTGTGTGTGTGTGTGTGTGTGTTATATATATATATATATATATATGTACCTGTTTCACATGTTTTGACGATATACCATCACAAGTACAAACATCCTGGTAAAACAAACATATTCCTCAAAACGGCAACCATGCTAAAGAATACAGATAGTTATGACAGCTTCCTGTTTTATGATTATGCTAAATATCAAACAACTACTGTTTCTAACTTGCCAGCCACCACAATATATAAACCAGTGTTCATACCAATCCAGTACTGTTTAACTGTACTGTCTGCATCATTCACTTGATCACCAATGTAAATATTGGTATTCTGTTCCTGAACCTTTGCCAGTTGACCGCCATAACTGAAACAGACCGAGAACGTAATGCTGCTTGTAAAACATTGTGATGTCATACTGATACAGCGATCTCCTGTATCCAGTTTCATATATATCTATACTGGTTGCTGTACTGTGCAGATGAGTAAAAATTGATCAACCTTTGATGTGGGCAAATGAGCCGAAATTGTCCAGTAAGCTTTCAGAGCTTAGGCCCTTTCTTGACTTCGATCAAATTCTTATTTTATTTTACCCAAAGAATTCAAACTGCTGATAGACTCTGTAAATGTAAAAGAAACATGTGTTTCTGCGATCTAGTGAAAACACAATTTACGTTTGTGCGAGCGCATGTGGATGGTAGCTGAGTTACGTTTGTCTAAATGACCCCTTACATCGTATAGCACTGTGTCGATGTTATTGAGATCATTTCCCAACATTTTCAAATCAGAACACAACGTATGTTGCATTAGTAATGTTGATAACAATTATAGAAACCATATTATCATCAAACTACGGGATATTGTTACTTTTCAATGCTGAGAAACAAAGTTGATGATACGCCGGCGGCGTCTTCATTTCACTTTTTAATAGCATATTTTATTCATGTATTCATTTCAAGTACAACACAATTTATTTCATGTTCATTTTCATGAATCGATTATCGTAATATCTTGATTTTAATGCAAGCAACACATAATGTAATTATCAGTTGGCCGGCTTGTTGAAATTGTCTGCCCACAGCAAGGTGTGAGAGAATATTAAGAAGGCTAATTAGGTTGCTAGTTGTGATTGCAATATATGCCAAACTATAGTAAATAGTTGATACTTACTTTCTGCAGACAATCTTTGCATCTGGCCACGACATTGGTTGTGTATACACTTTGTAACATGTCACACCTCTCAGCTCCCATCCTGAAGAACCAACATATTTTTGTATCAGTAGTCAGGACGTCATTCACATTTCATATTATCACGTGCGTTACATTGTTATTCGTATTACAGATTTTAACGTAAGACTGTATAAACTCTACATTGGCATTTACTCTATGTAAATTTGTTTTACACAACCCTGCTAAAAATGTACTACAGTTTACTATGGTAAACTATGGTAAATTCATAGTAAATCATAGTAAATCATAGTAAATCATAGTAAACCATAGTATATTATATTTTACCATGCTTTCACCATAGTAAATATGTACGTGGACATAGTAAACCATAGTAAGTTATAGTAAAACCATAGTAATTCATAGTAAACTGCAGTATACGGCGTTTTACTATGCTTTTACCATAGTAAATTCACATGAAGATGTAGTAAACTGTAGTAAATCCATAGTAAGCTATAGTCAACCATAGTTTACAAATTTTTTACACTGTGGTTACTGGTAAAGTCATGGTAATTGCATGATAAACCATGATATCACTGATATAAATGAGTATATTTAACTACATTTTGATAAATGAACATTAAACCATATAGTAAA
>JAODUO010005085.1:0-10012 GCA_025642075.2 Ridgeia piscesae
CAGGTATACAGAAAGTCGTTTATTAGTTATAGTGATCTTAGCTCATTTGCATGTTCAAGGGGTTAGTTTGCATAATATAATTTGTTCATTAATGTAATACTATTTAGACACCTTCAATATGTACAATTAAGCACATCATTTTAATTATGTGGGTGCTAAGCGACCCGCACACCGAGAAGATTCGCTCAAGATGCGTTTTCGATGCGTCTTGACCGCGTCTTGAGCTGGTCGTGAGCGAGTCTCTGTGTGATTTGCCCGCATACCGCGGAGACTCGCCCGAGACTCGCTAAAGACAAGTCGACGCGCGCGCTCATGTGGCCAACGTAGAAACAAAATGGCAGGCAATAAGAAAAAGAGCGATTCGTCTGCTAAAGCTTTCTTTAGAAGACGACGGGAGACGAAACCCAATTAGATAGACGGTTCTAGGTTCGCCCATTCATAGCTAGAAGATTTGCAGTGGCCGCGTATCAAAATTTTATCAAAGAATTACAGGTAGCCTAAATCTTGGAAATTGTTTTTTTCCTAGTTGTTGGTACATTACCGTATGGCGTGTAGACTATAGTCAATACCATACCACCCGTTCGCGTTGCAATACTTCCATAACCACAGGCCTATTCCATAATAATAAATAATAAAATACGATATTTATATAGCGCCATAATCACACAGTGCTCTATGGCGCTTCACAGTACAATAATAAAAAATCTACAGAGAAATTAAAACATTACAATATTCAGTTAAATAATTTAAGAGTTAAACAACAAATAGTCATAAACAGAATTAAACAGCAAAATGCAATTATATATAAGGCTAGTTGACCTAAAACGTATAGGTGCAATAAATAACTTTTAAGTAATATATTACATAAAGAACCATAAAATAATAATAATAAACAGACTGCAATGGGTGGTGGAGATTGTTTTGTAGCAGATGTTGCTCGATTCGAGTATTGACAACTTTCTCCATTATTTTGGAGATGAATGGCAGGTTTGACACTGGTCGGTAGTTACTTTGTAACTTTGGACCAAGAGACGGTTTCTTCAGTCAAATCTAATGTGGGCATGCTAAGATAAATTCTCAATAGCAACTATTATTGGTGCTAGTCCACGAGCACATGATTTCAGTAGCCAAGTTGGAACGGGGTCAAGTTTGCAAAACTTATCAGGCGAATATTTTATGATGCCTGTGATTTCTTCTTTTTTCGTCGGGGCAAACGTAACTAGTGTCATCATCTGATGGTACACAGAGAGTCGCGGATCGTCGACACTTTTGCAGTGAAACAGTATGAGAAGGCACTGGCGAGTTGAACATCTGATGTGTGTTTCGGCAATGAGCATCCTGCGTTGTTTCCCATCAGGGTGTTTATCGTCCGAAACATCGCCTTAGTGTCATGCCGACTCTGCTTGATTTGCGTCTCATAGTACTGACATTTGGCAGCACGTAGTGACTTGTTGACAACGACACAATAGTCACGGTAGATTTGGTGATGTACCTCCAGTTTTGTTGTGCGCCAGCGACATTCTAGCTGGCGTCGTTTGCGTTTAGTATCACGAAAAGTGTCCGTGTACCATGGGACGTGTGGTCGGAGAGTTATTGTTCGGTTTAACAGTGGTGCCTGGGAATTGATGATATCATTCAATAAGCGATTATAGTTTGTTATTAGGTCATGGCGAGGTGCTTCAATGGCATGTGGGTTTTTGTCCTGACAAATGCATTCTTTGAATGTTGAAATATCGATCGCATGTAATTTACAAAATGTAACAATCGCTCGATTGGTGCGTGGTTTTGACAAGCGAGCAGAAAATTATATTGGTGTAGTGATCACCACTAACGTTTCCAGAAATCGCATAACACTGGATCAGTCACTTCTAGTTTCTCTATGATGTTATCAGAATCTTCGTTTGCTATCACGACATCAAGCGTATGACCTTTTTTTGAGTTGGTTAATTGACATGTTGCTTGAGTCCGCAGGAGGAGAGCGAATCTTTGAACCTGCTGGCGTCTGTGTTGGTGCCCGAGTCGAGATGAAAGTTGACATCCCCGACGAGCATAATGTCTGCGCATTCAACTGCCACATACTCAACAAAAGATGACCATTCTTGGAAGTAGACACTTGTTCCGAGTCCGTTCTGAGTGGATGTCGGTGGACGGTACACGACAATAAAATTAATTGTTGCACCGTGATGTTCAATACGACCGTTTATATACTCAAAGTGTGTCATTGATGATACAATTGTCACCGATAGTCCTGTTTTAAACATGATTCACACGCCGCCACCGGTTCTCCCACTATTTCGTGGAACATGATATCATTCATATCCAGTGGGGACCATCAGTGAATTAGTGTCACTGCGAAGCCATCTCCCTGTTAGGTACATGATATCGTAGTCGTGATGACGTTCGACCGAAATTGAAAGTTTTGTTTATCTCGGAACGAGTAGTTACTCTTTTAATACGTATTAGATTGACCCTGCCAGTGGTTGTGTGTCGACGTGTGCTTGTATTCAGGTTTTCATTTATTTGCGAGGATGTATGCGTTTCACTTGTTGTGCTCTTGGTATTTGGTCGATGACCGATCACTGTTGATGCTGTTTACGTCCTCTTCGGCAGCCGTGCTTGTATTGGTGGGAAGTCTAACAGCAGTGCCAAGTTCACCTGACAATGTCCACAAGGTGGCGTTCAGCATGACTTATTGGAATGACTGCATTCGACCAGTTGACAGGTTGTAGTTGTGCGTTATAGTTTCAGGTGTCGTCAAGCTTGACTGATCGCAATGTAGCAAAGCATAAGTATAATGTGCTATAATATATTTTATTATTTAGTTGAATATACTATTTATTTTCAGCTCCGAACCTGCGCATTATGCGACTTTCTTTCGCATGGACCTCAATACGTTTGAGTATATTAAAGTAATGTTCCTTTATAATATTTTTTTATTTATCTAAGATTAATTGTCTTCACATAGGTATACGCACTTGTGGCAATACGAACAATTGTTGAATTAACATGATGAGAAATTGTCCAATCACAGATTTGGGAAGGAAGGGCAATCGATGAACGAACCAATGGGTCAGATGGTATCTGTGGTTGGAACGGTGTCTGCGGTGGTCAGGAATGGAGAGGATTAGGTTGCAGTTGAGTCGGTTGAGGTTGGGTAACGAGGTGAAGATCCTGCAGAGCTCCTGCGGGCATTGTGGATACTGTGGTTGATATGGAATTCTGCCAATTCTTTCTGGTCATCATCACCTATCTTGTCGAGTTCACCTACAAGATAACGGACAGACATCTCAGTCTCGCTTTCTTCAGTTTTGAGTTCTTCAGTAAGTGTCTTCAGCACCTATTAAAAGTAAAACACCTGAAGTGAAGTGCTTACAAAACAAAGAACACCTACAAAGCTGTTATTTTGTTTAACTTATTTTGTATCGAGAGTTCTGTTATGGGTAATGGATGCTATTTAATATACATACTTTTCATTCTTCAATAAATACTTGTCACCCTTAACCCTTTTGGTATCGCATGCCGTGTGCACATTCCAAATAAACATTGTAATATATAATTCATAATAAATGTTGAGAAATAGTATTTGTCATTACATATGATATTGCAAAATAGAATGAATAATATTAGCATTTTGACTTAAACCCTACGTATCATACCGCTAGCTTTTCCTCCTGAATGCCCTTGAAAGTTGTTTTCTGCTTCTTTGTCTGCAGAGTTTTATCGGCAGAGATCGTTTAGTCGAGCATGGTGTTTCGGTGATTTCGCTCTCGACTAATGAAACCTTTCACCCGGATCAACTCTCATAACTAGCTCGTTGTGGTGTTCGCCATTACCTTCGTTCCCATAAACCTCTCTCTGTACTGCTGTTCTGTTCCATTTCATCATCATGTTGATCGCTGCGCTGAACTATGTCATCTACCTAACTAAATTATTTTATAAAAAAATCACTGTTTAATGTGTAATTTGCTGTCGCGCGCGCGTGCGCGGGGGGTTTTCCGTGTGGTGCGGGGTGTGTGTGGTGTGTGTGTGTGTGTGTGTGTGTGTGTGTGTGTGTGTGTGTGTGGGTGTGTGTGCGCGTGTGTGTTTAAATTTTTTGACGTCGACGTATTTTAATTACAAAATCTCCTATATCGTGCTCATGGCAGTGGCAGATGTTGACTACAGATTCACATATGTGGATGTTGTCACAAATGGCAGGGTATATACGACTGGGGTCTTCAGTCAGTCCAGTCTCTCATCTGAACCTGCCGGCGGCCACCAAGCTAAATGGGACTGATGATGACATCCCATTCTTCGTCATCGGCGATGACGCGTTTCCTTTAGACCTCATGAAGCTATATCCGCAACGGAACCTGAACCAAGAATAGCTGATATACAATTACCGCCTATGTCGTGGTCGACGCATCATAGAGAACGCGTTCGGGATTCTATCCCACGGGTTCCCAGTATTCTTGACCACGACTAACGCCAGAAGTTGCGGAACAAGTCGTTCTAGCCGGGTGTGTCCTCCAGAACCTTCTGCGAACACAGTCTTATGAGGCATACGTCCCGCTTGGATTGGTTGATGTGGAAGAATCTAGCCACGCCGTTCAGGCCGGTTATTGGCGACGTGAACTTTTGCTCATCCCATTGGCAGCCACCTGAGGTCGAAATGCAACCACTGACGCTAAATACATACGAGAGCTACTGAAGGCGTACTTCAACTCGGATAATGACAGTGTATCGTGGCAAGATGCTATAGTCTAAGCATGTCAAAAAGTAATGCTAGGCTAAATGTTCGGTAAACTGTCGCACACCATGTTTTTGAGACAAGATGCTGTCGAGACGAGGTCAAGAGACTCAAGACAAGGTCAAAACACCTCAAGACGCTTCCGAAAAAAAAATTCCCCCAAACCCAATTAAATTTCCCCCGGGGTCCTCAAAAGGGGAAAACGCTCAAGGCCCCCGGGGCCCCCGGAGAAAGGTTTTCCTTCCCGGGAAAGGAAAAAGGTTTCGGGGGGGGAAAAAAAAACCCCCCGCACACCGAGGGGGGGAAGGGGCTTTTTTTGGGGTTTTTCGGAAGCGTCTTGAGGTGTTTTGACCTTGTCTTGAGTCTCTTGACCTCGTCTCGACAGCATCTTGTCTCAAAAACATGGTGTGCGACAGTTTACCGAACATTTAGCCTAGCATTACTTTTTGACATGCTTAGACTATAGCATCTTGCCACGATACACTGTTTTATTAATCCCCGAGGGTTTTTTAAAGGGTTTCCCCCAGGTGGCTGCCAATGGGATGAGCAAAAGTTCACGTCGCCAATAACCGGCCTGAACGGCGTGGCTAGATTCTTCCACATCAACCAATCCAAGCGGGACGTATGCCTCATAAGACTGTGTTCGCAGAAGGTTCTGGAGGACACACCCGGCTAGAACGACTTGTTCCGCAACTTCTGGCGTTAGTCGTGGTCAAGAATACTGGGAACCCGTGGGATAGAATCCCGAACGCGTTCTCTATGATGCGTCGACCACGACATAGGCGGTAATTGTATATCAGCTATTCTTGGTTCAGGTTCCGTTGCGGATATAGCTTCATGAGGTCTAAAGGAAACGCGTCATCGCCGATGACGAAGAATGGGATGTCATCATCAGTCCCATTTAGCTTGGTGGCCGCCGGCAGGTTCAGATGAGAGACTGGACTGACGGGGTTTTTGTTTGGAAAACATAATATTAATCTTAGTCAACATCTGCCACTCCCATAAGAAATATGGGAAATTTTTAAAAAATACCCACGCAAAAAACACACACGCCACACCACACACACCACCACGCCGCGCGCGGGGCCCAAGCAAATTACACATTAAACAGTTTTTTTTTTTTGGAAAGAATTTCGCGGGAAAAAGGAAAAAGGAACGCGGCATCAAAAGGGTTTAGGGGAAGAAAACAACCCACAACGAGCTAGTTATGAGAGTTGATCCGGGTGAAAGGTTTCATTAGTCGAGAGCGAAATCACCGAAACACCATGCTCGACTAAACGATCTCTGCCGATAAAACTCTGCAGACAAAGAAGCAGAAAACAACTTTCAAGGGCATTCAGGAGGAAAAGCTAGCGGTATGATACGTAGGGTTTAAGTCAAAATGCTAATATTATTCATTCTATTTTGCAATATCATATGTAATGACAAATACTATTTCTCAACATTTATTATGAATTATATATTACAATGTTTATTTGGAATTGGGTGGCCAAAAAAAAATTTATTGAAGAATGAAAAGTATGTATATTAAATAGCATCCATTACCCATAACAGAACTCTCGATACAAAATAAGTTAAACAAAATAACAGCTTTGTAGGTGTTCTTTTTTAACCCACCGGGTGTTTTATTTTTAAAAAGGTGTTAAAGCCAGGCCAAAACTGAAAAGGGTGGTTCGCCGTTAACCCTTTGGGTGAACTCACCAAAATGGGCCAAAAAAGTTGGGCGGGTTTCCTTAAACCCGTTCCCAACCCCAACCCTCAATTTTAAACCTAATCCTCTCCTTTCCCCAAACCGCCCCCCGAACCCACAGATCCATCTAAACCCTTGGTTCGTTCATCGGTTTTAAAAATTTTTAAATTTTAAAATTCAACAATTGTTGTTTTGAAAATTATCCCTTTTAAAAAATTTTTTAGTTTAAAAAAAAAATTTAAAAGGAAATTTTTTTAATTTAAAACGTATTAAACCCATGCGAAAGAAAGTGCAAAAGGGTTCGGGCAAAAAAGTAATTAAAAATAATAAAATATATTATAGCACATTATCCCAATGTTTTGTTTAACGATCAAAACGACGAAAAACCTGAAACAAACCTGTACTTCAATCCATTTTCTAACTCCTTTTCCTAAAAAAACCCGGGATAACCGGCTGCAGGGCCAAACATCATAACAAAAAACCGGGAAACGTAAACACCGCAAATTTAAATCCCCCGGGCAACACGCGAAAAAACCCTGGAAAAGGGTAAATCTAATATAAAAAGAAACTATGTTGAATAAACAAAACTTTAAATTTGGGGAATCACCCGAACTTTCGCCCTAAAAAAGGGGGGCTTGATCCCTAATTCACTGATGGCCCCCTATATGTTTCCCCAAAATAGTGGGAAACCGGGGGGGCGGGGAAATTTTTCGGATACGGTAAATTTTTCAAATGAAAATTTAAAAACGGTCGTTTTGGGCTTCACGGTGCAAAAATTTTTTTTGTGTGTCCCCAAATCCACTCAGAACGGATTAAAAACCCCCAAAATGGTCATCTTTTGTTGAGTATGTGGCAGTTGAATGCGCAGACATTATGCTCGTCGGGGATGTCAACTTTCATCTCGACTCGGGCACCAACACAGACGCCAGCAGGTTCAAAGATTCGCTCTCCTCCTGCGGACTCAAGCAACATGTCAATGAACCAACTCAAAAAAAGGTCATACGCTTGATGTCGTGATAGCAAACGAAGATTCTGATAACATCATAGAGAAACTAGAAGTGACTGATCCAGTGTTATGCGATTTCTGGAAACGTTAGTGGTGATCACTACACCAATATAATTTTCTGCTCGCTTGTCAAAACCACGCACCAATCGAGCGATTGTTACATTTTGTAAATTACATGCGATCGATATTTCAACATTCAAAGAATGCATTTGTCAGGACAAAAACCCACATGCCATTGAAGCACCTCGCCATGACCTAATAACAAACTATAATCGCTTATTGAATGATATCATCAATTCCCAGGCACCACTGTTAAACCGAACAATAACTCTCCGACCACACGTCCCATGGTACACGGACACTTTTCGTGATACTAAACGCAAACGACGCCAGCTAGAATGTCGCTGGCGCACAACAAAACTGGAGGTACATCACCAAATCTACCGTGACTATTGTGTCGTTGTCAACAAGTCACTACGTGCTGCCAAATGTCAGTACTATGAGAGGGAAATCAAGCAGAGTCGGCATGACACTAAGGCGATGTTTCGGACGGTAAACACCCTGATGGGAAACAACGCAGGATGCCCATTGCCGAAACACACATCAGAAGTTCAACTCGCCAGTGCCTTCTCATACTGTTTCACTGCAAAAGTGTCGACGATCCGCGACTCTCTGTGTACCATCAGATGATGACACTAGTTACGTTTGCCCCGACGAAAAAAGAAGAAATCACAGGCATCATAAAATATTCGCCTGATAAGTTTTGCAAACTTGACCCCGTTCCAACTTGGCTACTGAAATCATGTGCTCGTGGACTAGCACCAATAATAGTTGCTATTGAGAATTTATCTTAGCATGCCCACATTAGATATTGACTGAAGAAACCGTCTCTTGGTCCAAAGTTACAAAGTAACTACCGACCAGTGTCAAACCTGCCATTCATCTCCAAAATAATGGAGAAAGTTGTCAATACTCGAATCGAGCAACATCTGCTACAAAACAATCTCCACCACCCATTGCAGTCTGTTTATTATTATTATTTTATGGTTCTTTATGTAATATATTACTTAAAAGTTATTTATTGCACCTATACGTTTTAGGTCAACTAGCCTTATATATAATTGCATTTTGCTGTTTAATTCTGTTTATGACTATTTGTTGTTTAACTCTTAAATTATTTAACTGAATATTGTAATGTTTTAATTTCTCTGTAGATTTTTTATTATTGTACTGTGAAGCGCCATAGAGCACTGTGTGATTATGGCGCTATATAAATATCGTATTTTATTATTTATTATTATGGAATAGGCCTGTGGTTATGGAAGTATTGCAACGCGAACGGGTGGTATGGTATTGACTATAGTCTACACGCCATACGGTAATGTACCAACAACTAGGAAAAAAACAATTTCCAAGATTTAGGCTACCTGTAATTCTTTGATAAGATTTTGATACGCGGCCACTGCAAATCTTCTAGCTATGAATGGGCGAACCTAGAACCGTCTATCTAATTGGGTTTCGTCTCCCGTCGTCTTCTAAAGAAAGCTTTAGCAGACGAATCGCTCTTTTTCTTATTGCCTGCCATTTTGTTTCTACGTTGGCCACATGAGCGCGCGCGTCGACTTGTCTTTAGCGAGTCTCGGGCGAGTCTCCGCGGTATGCGGGCAAATCACACAGAGACTCGCTCACGACCAGCTCAAGACGCGGTCAAGACGCATCGAAAACGCATCTTGAGCGAATCTTCTCGGTGTGCGGGTCGCTTAGCACCCACATAATTAAAATGATGTGCTTAATTGTACATATTGAAGGTGTCTAAATAGTATTACATTAATGAACAAATTATATTATGCAAACTAACCCCTTGAACATGCAAATGAGCTAAGATCACTATAACTAATAAACGACTTTCTGTATACCTGGTCACAGTGTTGTGAACATCTCTCAAGATGGGTGTATACATCCATGTTTTCGGGATCACTATGTTTTATAGAAGATTAATATATCAATTATAATGCATAGACCCCACAATGCCGCCAGTAGCGATAGAAATCGCCAGATGCTGTTTTATAATGGCAAACATTTCTGTGGTGATGTGTAGCCATCTTTCTGACGAACGATCGTGGCTGCAACGGCTCGATACGGTGAGTTATTGACTTAATTAATTAATAATTAATTTAACCATAATATAATTATTACTCGTAGTTACTTATTTATAATATGTTTTTAAAGCAAATTTTAAAAAAATTTTAACCCGTTTAGGGCTTTCACTTTTTTAACAAAACCCCTGTTAAAACCTCCCCGTGGGGCAAATTGTAAAAAAACTGGGGCCGGTTTGCGACGATAAACCCTCGGAAAAATTGGGGTAGTTGCGTTTCAAAAAAATTTTTTGCCATGGGGTTAAAAGCGCCATTAACTACGCCCAATAAGTCTGTCGCCCGAGCCCAAGGGTGCCGGTTTGGGGGGCCCCAAAGGCAGGGTACTGACGTCGTAACCGGCCGTAACCCAAGGGAGCGGCGTCGAAAAAATCTGCTCCGTTCAAGTTTTCGCCGTTTTAAAAGGGGTAATTTAGCGGAATAATTAAAACTCC
>JAODUO010005086.1:0-11434 GCA_025642075.2 Ridgeia piscesae
TGTCGGGGTGTAAGTCAGCGGATGCATTGCTGGGTAATCGTCAAATAAAAGTCAGAGACATGTGTTTCAACGTTGGGTTGGGCAATAGGTACCCCAGACAATGCCAAAAAGCCGTCCACAGATTGAGTTACCGTCGGTTTTAGTCGGTTGTAAACTGACCACTATCACAGTGTACAGCACGCGACTTGACAAAAGAAGACGATTTCAGCTTTAGGACACGAACTTCCAAACAACACCCAACGTTTGTTGACGTACTTCCGGTATCTTCGACGGTGTCTTCGACGGTGTCTTCGACGGTTTCTTCGACGGTTTCTTCGACGGTGTCTTCGACGGTGTCTTCGACAGGAATCTTACCACCACCGTCGTAACGTCCATAGCAAGAATGGTCGTCCGAGAGACGGCCGTTACCCTTTATACGAGACCAACGAGACTTGTCCATCCAGCTGTTAAACGACTCGGGGTAGCCTAACCATTTGACTAACCTTGCCTTAGCGTTGCGAAAATTTCTTGTCATTTGTCTTTGTTACTACACTTTCTGGAGTTCTGGCTCGTAAAACGTACCCTCTATCTGTGAGCCTTGGTCGTCAAGCAAACGGTAAACCGGCGGATCCGTGCGATGCACTGATTTAACAGTAAATATTCGTCACTCCAGTTGGGTAATAACCTTTCTTGAACATCCTCTTGGCTTTACTGATACGAACGCGATCGTCAACTTTTAAACCAGGTTCGATTGTGCTGTTTTTTTCGTTTCCATACAATCGCTGCCACACCTTTTCTTGATTGACAACGTTCACTTCCGTCGGTGACATTCCGATACTTCGGTGATAACTGGCGTTATATGAATCGACGAGATGTTGTACCACGTCTAGGTACCTCAACGTCTGATATTTCGTGAAATATTTCCACATGCGGGTCTTGAGAGTACGATTAAATCGTTCAACAATCAAGCTTTGGTCTCTTCGTTGTGCGTAGTGAAATGACGGATGCCTTTTTGTTTATAAAAATCTTGCAATTGCCTATTCAGAAACTCTTTTCCTTTGTCCGTCTGCATTGTCTGTGGTCTCGTTGTTCTTTAGCAGGCGTCGAAATGCCGCCGTGAGTGAGGACGCCGACTTATTTTTTAACGGAATAGACCAGGCTTTCTTCGAGAACAGTCAATGACAGTCAGCAAGAAAGTGTGGTCGTCGTTGTACCGTTTCAAACGCGACATGTCAACGAGATCGGCTTGCCATTGATGATTTATTCCACCCACAACAACACGTCGACGTCTGAACCGATATCTCACAGGTTTGTGTAGAGTGTACGTGTCTTGTTCCGATAACCATTGCTTAACCTCCTTCACCGACGCTCCCAGAGCGGGGTGGGAAGCACGACGCAAACGATCGATACCCCCAAAACTTCCAGTTTGTTTAGTGTCGTAATAAATGCTATTTAAAATACGGCTATGCGAAAGTGACTTGTTATCTACACGTCCAGCCATGACGTAATAACATCGTGATGTAGTGCGCGAATGTTTAATACGTATCCCATCGCATGTGTTGCAAAGGTAAGGAGACATGAGGTATGCGCGACGACAAAGATGAAGGACGTCTACCAGTGCTGCCCGCGATGGGAGTGGTTTCCTTTGAAGCGCCGCCGGCGATGGAGGGAGTTGCCGTCTGTATGTAAGTCCAACGTTCCGGGTTACCGATTAAATCCATAGGCGCGTTCACGTCCTTCAGACCTCGAACGAACATTTTCCAGCCCACCGGTTGAAAAGACTTCCGTTTTCTCAGAGCGTCGTTCACGAGATCAACGATGTTACTTCCGGGCACTGCACATTTCTGACACCACTCGCATCGTTACTCACGGTACCACCACTCTTCTCTCAACGACGATTCGTTCAACCAGACTTTCTCTTTTCTTGTTTTCTCGTCTCTTACGGTGATCAAAGTCACACGAACAGGTTGTGACTGACTTGTGGAAATATATTATAACGCATCAACACCTTTGTACAAAACGATTTCTCCCTGTCGTTGAGGTCACTACGGTCAAGAATGAATCGCATTTCGTCGTCGAGTCGTCGCATAACATTTCCAATGGATTGGCAAAGTGGTTGGGATGGAACGGACTCCAACAAACGGGGTCGCAAGGCCTTTTCTTTGGTATCCATGCGGTATACTTACACTGAGCAAGGCGTACAAGAGCGAATGATTGGCAACGGCTAATCCCCCAACAAAGCCACCTTTCGGAAACTTCTTCGTGTAAGAGTGTTCTTGTCCAAGGTTCTCAGGTGCTTCTTATACCGTCGCAACTACCTTTCTGACTTTTCTTCAGTGACGTTCCCTTTTAAGATGTTGTGAGCACACTCCCAAACTTTTGACCAGATTTACATTTCCCTTGTTTATGATGACCCTAGCTAAATCAGGGTCAACCTTAGCAAGGAGACAAAGACACAACGCGTTTCTCTTCAATCGTGCCGACATATCGAATGATGAATGTGACTGCGACGTGTTTCTATTTATATCTTGGGAATGTAAGCATACTGGTACGTCTTCGAGTCAGGTAGGATATTACTCCGAAGGCGCAGATGTTCCGGTGTGGACTGTTTCAAGTCCACGAATAAGTAGCCGTGAGGTACGGACGTTGCGTCTCTGAATGCGTCTTGCATGTACTTTACACGACCCGGATACATCTGTTTCGCTAAATTGACTACTTGTTTGTTGTCTCGAGGATTCTTGAAGAGAACCATGTATTGCGCGTTAATGCTAATGGTGCGACTCTCTTTGCCTTTGGGAAATAAATTTGCACCAAATATATAACAGTGTTGCAATGGACCTCTTCGTAACAGTTTGGTCACCCTCTCGTCCGTTTCCGACATGAGGTGTGATGACAGCAATTCTATTCTTAGAATGAAGCCACATCGGGAAGACCCTCGACACATTCTAAGTTTGTATGTATGGTAGAGAGAGTGGAATACAATGGCTGCCATTCTCCGTAACACCACGTGATCTTTTCGGGTGGAAGTTTATCAATGTGAGCGAGTGACGTAACAAAGACACAACAAAGGTTGTTTTACCACAACCTGTCGGTCCAGCAACGATACTCGTAAACGGGTGAACTAACCTCGTGTCCATTGTTTAAACAACTGTCCAATGGGACCAAGATGGCTGGTATTTATACTTCATACTGAGAGAGAACACAATCAACCAATAAAGTTTGCACATTTTTATTAAAACACAAAACAACACATGTATTTACAGGTCATTCTCAAAGCGCTAACTAACCTAACGTTAAACATTATGTCGGCGTCGCTCTGCACAACACATGTATTTATTTACAGGTATCTTCCGCCGCGAGTACCTGCGTTTAACTTATTTCGCCATCGTCTGAATGAGACTCCACCAACCAACTCTTGATGGCATTCAACTGTTCGGGTGACACATCGGATTGGCTAAGATTTACATCGAGTAAAAGGGTCAACCAGTCTCTAATGACTGCAGTGGAGTTAACTTTCTCCACAGCCTCGTCAAAGTCATGTCAATTAAAATGTCATCAGGCAAGAGACAATCGTGTTGGCGTTGACTAGGGTGATCTATCTCGCAACCGAGCAGCGTAGTTTGAAAGATCAGCGCACCACTCAATGTGACGTGAAGGTCTTCTTCATTTGGTTAACAGGTAGTCTATAGTAATGTTCACCTTACACTGAGTGTGTAGAAGTGCGAGTCGGAGAATTGAAAGATAGAAGTAGTGCGCTAGTTTGGCTGAAACGACATGCTAATGGAAACAAGTGAGTGCTTGTAGTTGTTGAGCGTTTTCTCAGGTGAGAGAACGTGTCCCTACAAGTCACTGCATCGCATGCTTTCGGCATAAGAGAAAAGTCTTTTGCACCGACGTCTAACAACCGCCAAACTGGCGAAAAGGTCAACCATAGAACGACCCGGGCCGACTCGACGAAGCATACTCTGACAACGAAGTAAGTGTTCCGTTCACGCATGCGTGTCTTTCGAACCGAAGATTGCCGGGTCGTCGACAACATCGCTTCTTGCAATACGACATCCGACGGTAGAAAGGAACATCATTGCGTACCTTCTCAACGACGAGGCCTCCAACGACGAAGGCCGTGTTGTCGTCTACCACCTTCTGCGCCAATGTGTCGACGTCGACAATTCTGGACCCGCCGCTGCACCGACTCGAGATGGGACCCGGTCGTGGGATGGTTGCTCGTCGTTCGTCCTTGTTGATTCCGACGACGGGTAGTACATACGTTGGGGGTGAGATAGTTAGCCATAGCAACAAGGTTGAATGTCGGGAAGATGACAGCCAAAAACGGACGTCTATAATGAGAGGTGGTCGTAGATCATCGAGCAAAAAGCACGGCGACACGACGATACATTGTTGCAAGAATGGTATTATTGCATCACGCACCAGTTTATTGTAACATTGTATCGAGTTGGAGAAAAACAGTGAAGTCACGAGACTCAGGACGGACGAAATAAACAGTGAGCGTGCCGAAATTAATGTGAGAAAACAACGCCGACCGCGTTGTAGCGAATATTTTGTAATAAGATTTAAATCATACCTTACAAAATTGAAACCAATCACTGGTAATTCTTTAAGAAATCAACTTTAAGAGAAGCAATAATTTAAAATATCTTCAGGTGCCGAAATTAAGTGAGAAAAGAACGCCGACCGCGTTGTAAGCCTTACCCCTAAAAAGCACGGACTTTGAGAACTTCCCCTAAAAAGCACGGACTTCTGAGAAGCCTCCCCAAAGCACGGATCGAAACTGCGTCCACCAGGATCGCCTCATGACATTTTTAGAAGTGGTTTAAATAAGAGACAAAGTATTAGGACGTGCAGATGGCCCCACTGTCGTTACCAGGGCGTTGACCGCCAGAGGCTCTTGAACTCTAACCTTAGTAATTTAAAAAAACATTTACAATATTAATCAAGACCGTTGGTTGTAGGAAGTGGTATCATGTTGTTACATTGGTTCCATGTTAATAGGGGATTTACCCTAACACATGATAATTGAGAAAAAAAATAAGACGCAGAATTAATCATTGTTAAATTCCGTAGATCAGTTACCCCATGGCGCAGCTCCTTCTCTCTCTCTCATCTTGATTACCCCTATCTACTGTTTAACCATAAATTCATGACGATCTGGGGCGCCATTAAGACGCGATTAGACTTTGCAACTTGAGGTCGCATCAGTTACAGCTTGCAGGGGCGTTCTTCCTATTTAATTATGTTTCTCTAGATTGCTTAAGAATACGATTTGAAAATATCTTATAAAAGCTACACGCGGTTGTTTTTCATTATTTCCACCTCCGGTTATACAAGAACGGATACTTTGATCCTCGAATGTTATAAGTTTGCAATACTTCTACATGTACGTCGATTTTCGAGTTGATGTTGACTAGAAATCTAGAATCAATTTGAGTGTTGAGTGAAGGTTTCGACTCCCGGTATGACTGCCACAACACCATCTCAAGAACCATAAACGGGACGACAACTTCGTGGTAGGAACAAAGTACTCAAATGGCCGTGTCGAGGTCCGTGACCCCTGAAGGAAAGTTTCTTTCACAACGCTTGGATAAGAACGAGTCGCGACGAATGGCAAAGAAAGGTGACGGAATCCTCATATCCGATGCACGGTCTTTAGGGACTTGGTTATGCGTCTGTGACTGTCAAAGACTTCTTAGGAACAGGTCGATGAAGAACAGGTTTTTGAAGAGGTCACCACGAAGTGCTTGAGTGTTGTTGTTAGCAAACGCCGACGTTCTTACAACTTCCAAGTTCTCATCGCTCCAAACACACAAGATTAAGTATTCTGGAAGTTGCTCACATTGACGTTCTTATTGCTCGGCATGATCACCTAAGCACAGAGCCTGCCAAATATTGAAGTCTTTGACACTGTTTTCACTACAAGGGGTGCTTTAAGAACGAGGAAACTTACTTGGGGTCTTCAAATGAATACTTCGTTTGAATCACGAATATTTTGTGCAGCCAATAATTTTACATAGCACTTGAATTGTACATTTTGGTAAAATGGCAACGGTGTTCTCCTCTTTAATTAGCTGTTTGACAGTGAACAGACGTTCACACATCTTCGCGCGTTTGACACGTTGTTTGACGCCTCTTTAACTTCCAAGACGTGTCGAGTGGAATGATTTCTCCTACCACTACGTGTTCAGGTTCCCTCGTTCGTGTGACTCGGTCTGCACTTTGGAACACGTCATGTTCATAACCGGTTTGGTCGTAGTCGTCGTGGTTCTCAGTGCCAGTATGAAGGTTGTATCAGACGATAGGCGCACTGGCTCTTCGTGTGCAGCCCTTTCGTCTTAACTTAGTTTAACGTGGTTAATCTTGGTGCCTGTCGTAGTGGTTGCTCATTAGGATGTAATGTCAAGGGATGGCTGGGTACCAGGGTGGGGATCGATTGCACCTTGGTAAGACCGAGGGAAGTAACAGAGTCTGGGCTTTGTTACCAACTTAGCTCTGCCGTGTCGTGTTGGGATCAAAGAGCGCCCCTGGTGACATAATCCATGGCAACGAATGGATCTGCGTATCCTCAACAGTGTTGTATTATGTAATTTTTAAGTCAGCCAGTTCCTGGCGTAAACCCGTAAGACAGGGCATTGCGACGATCATGATCCCAAAAATTGTCGAACATTCTAAATAGATGGGTCTTGAGGCGGCGAGACGTGTTCGAGACTCCGGTGGGGGCTTCTCAGAGCGCTTTTTAGGGAAGCTACGCCTCTTGCGGGGCTTCAAGCTCCGCCACAAATTCGCCAGTCTTATAATTGTGACTTAAAAACAGAACCGGCTGGTTTCTTTTGAAGTATTTAAATCATTTACGCCACACGGTTTGGTTGATTTTGCTCTGCTTCCCTGGGACTCGGTGGTTTTTTGCCCAACTCAAAATGAATAACTGTTTGGTGACATTACATTTTGACATGTCCGTCGCCGGCTTTCTGTATTGTTGGACCTATCGGCCCCCCCCTGACTCTAGACCCCTCTAAACAAAAAGGTCGTGATGAGTTTAACAAAGGCTCCTTTCCCCAACTTGCTACTACAACCCCTGTGAATCAAAATACAAGGAGGACGACGGGCAACATCTCCTATAAGGTACCGAGTGGTGCGGGGGTCAGAATGTGCATGGAAGTAACGTCTAGCTAAACAAGTTTTTCATGGATGGTAAATATTCACACCGCGTTCAAAGCACAAGGTTTTTTTTTTTTTTTTTTTTTTTTTTTTTTTTTTTTTTTTTTTTTTTTTTTTTTTTTTTTTTTTTTTTTTTTTTTTTTTTTTTTTTTTTTTTTTTTTAAAAAAAAAAAAAAAAAAAAAAAAAAAAAAAAAAAAAAAAAAAAAAAAAAAAAAAAAAAAAAAAAAAAAAAAAAAAAAAAAAAAAAAAAAAAAAAAAAAAAAAAAAAAAAAAAAAAAAAAAAAAAAAAAAAAAAAAAAAAAAAAAAAAAAAAAAAAAAAAAAAAAAAAAAAAAAAAAAAAAAAAAAAAAAAAAAAAAAAAAAAAAAAAAAAAAAAAAAAAAAAAAAAAAAAAAAAAAAAAAAAAAAAAAAAAAAAAAAAAAAAAAAAAAAAAAAAAAAAAAAAAAAAAAAAAAAAAAAAAAAAAAAAAAAAAAAAAAAAAAAAAAAAAAAAAAAAAAAAAAAAAAAAACCCCTTTTTTTTTTTTTTTTTTTTTTTTACAGAAATGTGCCAGTGCCCGGAAGTAACATCGTTGATCTCGTGAACGACGCTCTGAGAAAACGGAAGTCTTTTCAACCGGTGGGCTGGAAAATGTTCGTTCGAGGTCTGAAGGACGTGAACGCGCCTATGGATTTAATCGGTAACCCGGAACGTTGGACTTACATACAGACGGCAACTCCCTCCATCGCCGGCGGCGCTTCAAAGGAAACCACTCCCATCGCGGGCAGCACTGGTAGACGTCCTTCATCTTTGTCGTCGCGCATACCTCATGTCTCCTTACCTTTGCAACACATGCGATGGGATACGTATTAAACATTCGCGCACTACATCACGATGTTATTACGTCATGGCTGGACGTGTAGATAACAAGTCACTTTCGCATAGCCGTATTTTAAATAGCATTTATTACGACACTAAACAAACTGGAAGTTTTGGGGGTATCGATCGTTTGCGTCGTGCTTCCCACCCCGCTCTGGGAGCGTCGGTGAAGGAGGTTAAGCAATGGTTATCGGAACAAGACACGTACACTCTACACAAACCTGTGAGATATCGGTTCAGACGTCGACGTGTTGTTGTGGGTGGAATAAATCATCAATGGCAAGCCGATCTCGTTGACATGTCGCGTTTGAAACGGTACAACGACGACCACACTTTCTTGCTGACTGTCATTGACGTGTTCTCGAAGAAAGCCTGGTCTATTCCGTTAAAAAATAAGTCGGCGTCCTCACTCACGGCGGCATTTCGACGCCTGCTAAAGAACAACGATGGACCACAGACAATGCAGACGGACAAAGGAAAAGAGTTTCTGAATAGGCAATTGCAAGATTTTTATAAACAAAAAGGCATCCGTCATTTCACTACGCACAACGAAGAGACCAAAGCTTGAATTGTTGAACGATTTAATCGTACTCTCAAGACCCGCATGTGGAAATATTTCACGAAATATCAGACGTTGAGGTACCTAGACGTGGTACAACATCTCGTCGATTCATATAACGCCAGTTATCACCGAAGTATCGGAATGTCACCGACGGAAGTGAACGTTGTCAATCAAGAAAAGGTGTGGCAGCGATTGTATGGAAACGAAAAAAACAGCACAATCGAACCTGGTTTAAAAGTTGACGATCGCGTTCGTATCAGTAAAGCCAAGAGGATGTTCAAGAAAGGTTACTTACCCAACTGGAGTGACGATATATTTACTGTTAAATCAGTGCATCGCACGGATCCGCCGGTTTACCGTTTGCTTGACGACCAAGGCTCACAGATAGAGGGTACGTTTTACGAGCCAGAACTCCAGAAAGTGGTAGTAACCAAAGACAAAGTGTATCGTATTGAGAAATTTTGCAGCAACGCAAGCATGGAAGAAAGGCACAGGTCATAGTCAAATGGTTAGGCTACCCCGAGTCGTTTAACAGCTGGATGGACAAGTCGTCGTTGGTCTCGTATAAAGGGTAACGGCATTCAAAGACACGTCGACTTGACTAAACAGAGAATGCATCCAGTTGTTTACGGGACCGACAGGGGCAGCTGCGGGGAGACGACCTCCGTCTCCCTTGAGCACACGTGCTCTCACAAACAGGTAAGTATTGGCCAAGTCCAGGTAATCGTCTCCCGATCCAGGCAACAAGAACTCTATAGGTCCACCCGTACCTATCGATGCTACAGGTTGATGCTCGACCCATTGTGCGTGTTCGATGCTTGTTTGAGTCATCGGTAGACTAAACAGGTCCAATTCACTCTTGATTCCCTCACAGGAAATTGATGGACGAAAGCCATGGTTGGCTAATTCCGAAATATGTCGTCTGGATGCGTCTTCTGTCGTCTCCGTTTCTTGGCGACACTGACCAAACGTCTCGTCGGCTTGCGCTTTATAGAACGGCGGACTAGGCGAATACCCGGTGGTGCGTGGGCACTGCTTCCTAGCATCTTACTAACCATATCCTTCCCGGTCTCTTTGAGACGTCTTTTTGCCGACGATTTAATGCTCTGTCCCGACAACACGTCGCCAGCTACACCCAAACCTGTTTTACACGCTCCTTTCCCCAGTGCCAGTGCCCCTCTCTTGATCATGGCATAGCACTTCGAATGGAGTCCACCGAACAAACACCCAAGTGACCTCGCTGCACTCTAGCTCCGACAAACACGGGAATCCTCCACCCACTTGTCTCTTAAAAGTCTTCGTAGGAGCGACTGTCGCGACTGGATTATCTTTCAAAAAACGATGGCTTGCGTCGTCGAAAATGAAGCGTCACCTGTACTCTACCACGTTCGAATGGTACGTGACGTCCCGCATCGTCTCTTATATCCGATCTCCGATCGTTGGAATTCTTGCTGTTGCTGACGAATGGTATTGAACATTGTCGGTTCTTTGACACAAGTTCCCGGTCTAGTCAAGCCTTGTGTGACTATTACTCACTAAGGCACAACGTATCATCAAGAACGTGATTCAAACGTTTGTGAGACGAGCAGTGCATAAACCCTTGGCCATATCATACACCACGGCCCTCTTAAGTACGTGAGTTGAACATGGAAGTGGTTACAAAATAGTCCCGGAATAATCTGTCTCTAAGCCTTGATAACGAGCTTTCACCGTGGCTGAATTTTGCTAAAACGTGAGATGGTTATCGTTCGGGTTATTAATAGCCGGCAACCCCTCATGCGTCTTCAGGGACCCCATGCGACGACTGGTGCTACGTCATTGTCGTGGGGTATTGAATCTCGACCATTCCGCAATCCCACTGACCCGACAGACTGATGCGTTGTGGCAAAGTCGTGATATAGTGGGTCAACGTGTTGTCGAGGTGTAAGTCAGCGGATGCATTGCTGGGTACGTCAAATAAAAGTCAGAAGACATGGTGTTTCAACGTTGGGTTGGGCAATAGGTACCCCAGACAACTGCTCAACAAAGCCGTCCACAGATTAGAGTTACCGTCGGTTTTAGTCAGGTTGTAAATACTGACCACTATCACAGTGTACAGCACGCCGACTTGACAAAAGAAGACGATTTCACGCTTTAGGACACGAACTTCCAAACAACACCCAACGCGTTCGTACTGGTTTGACGGTCACGACGCCTTCGGTTCTGACTGTCTTGACGTGTCTCGACGGTCTATTCCGTTAAAAAATAACGGCCCCTCACGCGCATTTCGACGCGTAAAGAACCCGTACCCAACAAGAAACGACAATGGAAAGTTTAAACGACTCGGGGTAGCCTAACCATTTGACTAGGACCTGTGCCTTTCTTCCAGCTTGCGTTGCTGCAAAACTTTCTCAATACGATACACTTTGTCTTTGGTTACTACCACTTTCTGGAGTTCTGGCTCGTAAAACGTACCCTCTATCTGTGAGCCTTGGTCGTCAAGCAAACGGTAAACCGGCGGATCCGTGCGATGCACTGATTTAACAGTAAATATATCGTCACTCCAGTTGGGTAAATAACCTTTCTTGAACATCCTCTTGGCTTTACTGATAAGAACGCGATCGTCAACTTTTAAACCAGGTTCGATTGTGCTGTTTTTTTCGTTTCCATACAATCGCTGCCACACCTTTTCTTGATTGACAACGTTCACTTCCTGTGACATCCGATACTTCGGTGATAACTGGCGTTATATGAATCGACGAGATGTTGTACCACGTCTAGGTACCCAAAGGGCTGATATTTCGTGAAATATTTCCAAAGTGGTTAACAAAGAAAAGTTCGTATTGAGAAATTTTGCAGCAACGCAAGCATGGAAGAAAGGCACAG